>CAUYRH010065693.1:0-19159 GCA_963574655.1 Perodicticus potto | reverse complement strand
TTAGAAGGGACAGGTGAAACCTACTAAATGCAGAACACAAATGTTTTCACATAATAAACGAGAAAATCTCATGAAGGTTATGTCGAACAGTTGGATGAAAATATTTCAGATTGTATATGAAGCCCACACACTGTACCCCATGATTGCACTAATGTACACAGCTATGATTTAATAAAAAAAATAATAAAAAGATATTTTTATCCAAAAAAAAGAAATAAAAATAAATAAGTATTAAGATACTGCAGTAAGTTCACTTCTTTACATTTTTCTATATTTTCTAAATTTTCTAAATTAAAGGTGACTATTTTTATAACAATCATGGAAAAATAATTTTTGCAAGAAGTTAGTGTTAGAGATTGCAATCACCATGTTGCTTGTGGCTAATAGAAAGCTTTGTGGAGAAAAAGGAAAGTCTCTAGCGAAGTTGGAGCTGGAAGGAAGATTCTGAACTGGCAAGGAGCCTTCACATGAGGGGTTTGGCACATTCCCTGAGCACTGTGGGTGTGCACACTGCCAACTCTACCTACTGAGGAAGTTAAGAGAAATTATTTTATGTGGTCAGATAAAGAACACTGACCACAGCCAGAGGCAAGCACACCCACCACTTCCTGCCCATACCTGCCTGGCAGCCTGTGCCCACCTCCCATCAGCCCATACACATCTAGGCCCTAACCTCAGTGTTGACACCAACTCCATCCCAAGTCAGGGCATGCCAAGAGTGAGGCTCTATCTTCCCACAGTCCTCCTAGAGACTGCCTGTGTCTGTCCCGGCCTACTTAGGGCTCCTGGTGGCACCTGTCCTCAAGCTTGGCACAGCACAGCCAGCCAAATCTTGCTGGACTTCATCGGCACTCTGAAAGCCTGACACCCAAATCACCCTCTTTCCCACTCGGCGTAGCCTTTCAGCCAAAGTTTCCATTGTCTGTCAAAGCCTGTTCCCAATGTTTAATCTGTACCTCACACATGGGTTACAGGGAGGCTAGGATATGGACCTCTCAGCTGCCAGGGTAGCAGGTAAGCCTTAGACTCTTCATCTCTGCCCCCAAGCAAGTCCACTGTGCCTCATAAATACTACCATTTTCTGTGAATGTGACAACATGCAAAATTTGGGGGACACTGACTTAGAACCACCTTGGTAGGTTTTCTCTATCCCCATATACCATCCCCTTCTGACGTGGTCCTCTGTAGTCCCACTGACCTCCTTTTGTTTGTCTCTTGGAATTTAAGTAATTATAAAATGATGGTCTTGTTCATTTACTGTGTGACATGTCTTCTAATCGTGCCTCCTGTATATGGCTTTGATGTGAGTTACAAGTTCTCTGGCCTTGCTAGGCCTGACAAATGGGTATGTTGTGGACTGAGAGTTTGCGCCCCTCCTCCCCCCAAAAGTTCATGTGTTGAAACCTAATCCTTAGTGCGATGGTATTTGGAGGTGAGGCTTTGGGGAGGTAACTAGGTTATGAGATTAGTGCCCTTAGAAGCATAAGCCAGAGAGCAAGTGAGCTCTCTTTCTGCCATGTGGGGACGACGTGCAGTCAGCAGCCTGTAACCCTGTCAGAACCTGATCTAGGACCTTTAGCCTTTAAAAGTATGAGAAATACATTTTTTTGTTGTTTATAACCTACCCAGGCTATGGCATTTCTTACAGTGACTCAAGCAGACTAATTAGAGAAATCAGCACTAAAATCAACGCAGCCACTTCTGCATCCATGCCACAAGGCACGGCACCTTGTGAGAAAGGGGGATCAACTTAGAAATACAACGTTTTCTCAAAAAGGATGTTTTCAAACCTTGAGCCTTAAAAATAATGATAGGAATTTCCTGTAGAAGTGGAATAACAGGAGGAAGAATTGGCCCTGGGCTGGAGGAAGTAGGTTGGAACCCAAGAGTGATGGGTAGAATTGCAGAGATGGGCTAGTTAGGAAATCAAGATCAACAGTAAGAAATCAGCTTCCAGAGACTCTCAGTCCCAGGCCTAGGCCCAGAAGCATAACTGGGCCTTTGAGCAGGGCTCTAACCAAGATCTAATAGATAGTATTTGCTGAAGGAAGATGGTTCCAGTGTGAAGAAGGAGATTGAGTTAGCTGCCATAACACACGTTATTTCTTGGAGGTCCCAGTTCCCCTATGAGGAAAGTCATTCTTCTTCTTCAATATATGCCTGATTTTTGTAATCTCTCAGGCTACCGTCAAATGGCTTCCATTTATTCCAAAAGACATTTTATCTGCCTTGAGATTTTACCTACTAGAACTCGGTGCTAGTATGCACTGCTGCTCTGTGACAATATGCACCAAATTATGCACAGGGATGACAGACAGAACCTCTCTTCCTCACACAAAAGTGGCTTAAAATACCCTATTCCCCTTTGCAGACATTAGTAAAACTATCATTGAAAACCAGATGAACATCAAGACTCTTCTCTCGCTGGCGTTTCATGGCATCTTCCCTCTTTCTTCCAGGCTAAATCATTTGTGGTTATTGTTTCTGTGCTTTGACTCCTCTGTGTAACAGATCATCAAATCGACTTTTGTTCTAGGAATTTATTTTGTGGGCCAATTTATCCTTCCAGGCTCAGAGGCACTCAGCTTGACACCAGAGGGCCTTTTGCTTTATATTAATATTGCACCTTTCTCTAGAGAGAGCTAAGCATTTGCAAATACCAACTAATTATTCATTGGAGGTATTGCACTGAATTAGAAAGTTGCAAATTACAGAAAAACTAAAATCAACAACTAGTTTTTATGTAATTACTGTCCATGAATAGCATATACATTTCCATACGTTGGTCATGCTCCAATTATGTCTGAAGTAACTACTGACCAACCAAGAACTGGTAGTAACATACTTATAGGAAGTTTTAAAAACAGCGTGTTGAGGATGATGAATAGAATAGGCAGAGAATCTGGGTCGTATGGGCAAAATGCCCTATAAGCGGACTACATCAGGAGTGGGCAAAACAGACAGATATTTCCTCCCTGCCTGTCTTTTGGCCCTTCTAGAATCAAATCTGCCCTTCAAGCCCAATTCCTGCCCACCCATCCCCCTTTCTCTCTCAAGCCTTATCTGATTCCCTGGGTCACAGCAAACATTCCCTAAATGAGCCCTGATCACACTCTAATAGTCTGCATTGGCCAGGATCATATCCTGCTGTCTATGGTACCTGTTGCTCTTTATATCTTATCTGACAAAGTAAATTGTAATAGAGAGGATGTTTCTTATGGTTTGAATCTTCATCCCCTAAACCCCAAATCAGAGCATGAACACAGAAGGAAACCAATCCTTTGTCATTTTATCTCTTTATATCACTATTAATAAAGTATGAAGGGGCCCCTTTCTGGAAATCTAAGAGCCCAGAACACATATTAATATTTATGCCAAAAGCCTCTCATTTTTAGATGTATAAAATTACATCTAAACCAAAACCTATTTTATCTCTGATCTTTTCCTAATCCTTCTGTCTCCTTCATTCTCTCTCTCTTCGCTTCCTCCTAAGCCTACTGTCATTAATATTCTTCCTTTCTTTGGAAGTCGTCCTTAAAATATCTCTGTATAAATAGGAAAGGGACAAATAATATTATCAAATTGATATAAAATTTGAGATCAACTGTTTCAGCTGAATGGGATGGAAAAGTGAAGAGCCACACCTTAAAAACAGGGGTTGGAGGGAAAATAACATGAATCTTACCTTCCTGCTGCTCCCCTTAAGAACAGCTCCATCTCCTAGCTCCTCTTCTAACCAAGAAGTTGGAAGATCCCTGGGTATTCCTGAGGACTATATTTCACTCCCACCCTATATCAAAAGGGAGCAAAGGGGATGAGTGCTACCTGTTATTACTCAGTAAAGAAAATCTAGAGAATTCTGCACCTGGCAAGATGGTTGGTCCTTCAGATATTATGAAACAGCATTCTACCCCAAAACAGAGGGTGGAAGAATTACAACAAATGTATTATAAATGCATTGCTGAGCTTCCAAGAAAATTAAAAAGAAAAATCCCTGAGGGTAAAATAAATATTTTGTAACACCAGACTTCTAAGCAAACAGCAAAGCTGGGCTGCCTTAGGAAAACTGGTTTTACTAATCTACAATTTTGGAGATTCACAGCCATACATCTAAGGGAATGGGAGACAAGGCTTGGTGTCTGTGCAAAGGAGGGAAGCAGAATCCTGCATAAAACAGAATATTTTGGGCAGTGCCTGTGGTTCAAAGGAGTAGGGTGCCGGCCACATATGCTGGAGGTGGCAGGTTCAAACCCAGCCCTGGACAAAAACTGCAAAAAAAAAAAAAAAACCCAGAATATTTTAAGGACCATATTCCAAGTGAAAGGGAGGACCATGAAGTAAAAAAGAATTTAAAAAATTAACGATACAACTTACAAGTTACAACTAATGCATAAACATTGTTCTCTAGAAAGTAGGGGATATTTACAAAAATAAAGATGCACTAGTCCACAAACGATTCTCAATTTTTTTTTCAGGAGTTGGGTAGCATGTATGCCAAGTTCTCTTACTACAGAGCAATTAAGATCAAACTCAATTTTTAAAATGTCCTTTAAAAAAATCAATAAATTTGAAAATTTAAGAACATATATCTCCATAACTTATGAATGAATGTAGAAATCATAATAAAAATTTTCAAACAGGCTCGGCACCTGTGGCTCAACGGGCTAAGACGCCAGCCACGTACACCTGAGCTGGCAGGTTTGAACACAGCCCGGGCCTGCTAAACAACAATGACGGCTGCAACCAAAAAATGGCCGGGCGTTGTGGCGGGCGCCTGCAGTCCCAGCTACTTGGGAAACAGAGGCAGGAGACTCACTTGAGCCCAGGAATTGGAGGTTGCTGTGATGCCACAGAACTCTATCCAAGGTGACAGCTTGAGGCTCTGTCTCAAAAAAAAAAAAAAATTTTTTTTTTCAAACATATAGAATTAAATGTAATGAAAATTATACATATCAAAACTTAGAGAATACACACACAGGAGTAGGTAGAAAGAAATTTGCACCTGTAAATTCTGACATTAAAATGGAATAAGGCTACAAATTAACAAGCTGTACATCCAAGTAGGAGGAAACAGACAAAAACATAAACCTAAAGGGAGTAGAAGAAAAGATGTGGTAAAAGTAAAAACAGGAATTAATGCAATAGAAAACAAAGATACAGAACCGGAAACAAGCAGATTCAATGCTGGTGTTGTGGTGGTTCTATTTTTAGATTTCTGAGGAACCACCGTACTGTTTTCCATAGTTTCTGTACTAATTTACTTTCCCACCCACTTGTACAAGTGTTGCCTTATCTTTGCATCCTCATCAGCATCTGTTATTTTCTGAATTTTTTTGTTGTTGTTTTGGTTATTTGTTTGTTTGGGTAGTTTTAAGACGCTGTCACCCGAGATAGTGCAGAAGCATCATAATGGCTCACAGCAACCTCAAACTCCTGAGATCAAGTGATCCTCTTGCCTCAGCCTCCCATGTAGCTGGGATTACAGACACACACCATGATATCCAGCTAATTTTTCTATTTTTAGGAGAGAAGGAGTCTCACTCTTGCTCAGGCTGGTCTCAAACTTCTGAGCTCAAGGAATCCTCCCACATCATCCTTCCAGAGTTTTAGGATTACAGGTATGAGTCATTGCACCTGGCCTGGTTTTTTGATAATGCGTTTTTAACTAGCGCAAGATGATCTTTCATTGATTTTTTTTAAAAGATCAATAAAATAAACAAATTTCCTTATGAGATTCGATGAAGCAGAAAGACAGAAGTCACAAAAAATAGTAATTTTTTAAATGAGACATAACTAAGGAGTAGAATTTTTTTAAATATATAATAATATGAAAACTGTATGCCAATTAATGTGAAAACTAAGATAAAAATGAAGACTTTCTAGAATAAAATGAACTACCAAAATTGACTCCTGTCCCCCTCCAAACAAATAGAAGACTTGAGTGGTCTTGTAATTATTAAAGAAATCAACTCTGTAATTAAAATTATTCTTCACAAAGGTAAAGCCAGGCCCAGAAGGGTTTACAGTTAGAGTTCAATTACACATATATTCAAGGAAAATATAATTTCAGTTTTATATAAACTATTTCAGAGAATATACAATTTATTAGATTAGTATAACTTGATACCAACACCAACAATGGTATGAAAAATTAAAATTACAGGTGAATTTCTCTCATGACTGTGGATGCAAAACTTGAAAACAAAGTATTCACAAAACACACTCAGCAATTAATAATTTATAATGACTTAAATTGAAATTATCACAGCAAAACAAACCTGACTCACGATTGAAAAGTCCATTTATGTCAATGTTTTCTCCTTCATTCATTCAGATCAGCATTTCCTTTCCTTCTGGATCCTTTCCACCCTGACCTAAGGAAATGCATTCAGGACCTGAGTTGCTCTTTCAGCATTCTCACAGCCTGGGATATTTCCCACAGGACATCAACACCTTCAAAATTTTATTACCCCCATTTCTTGAAATTCTTTCCAGAATTTTGGGGAATTATGATACATGATCAAACATGATACAATAACATAAGGCCCATATCCACAATATTTAGAAAAAGCTCTTAATCCCCAAACCAGATATGACCATTATTGTAGTTCATAATCTTAATATCAATTATCAAGCAGATATAATGTTTCCCAAGTCTAATATCCATATAATCTAGATCCAAGTGGCTCTGATTAACCATAAATAAAGAGCTCATATTACTGTAGAGAAAGGATTAGCAGGAAAAGTAAAAGAATCACAAAGCCCATATGGCTTCAGCTTTTACAGACTATTGGAGAGCTATACCAGTGGTTCAAACCCATACCAACTGGAATGACTTTATACCTTCCCCTAATCCCAGGAGCAGACCCTTCCCTCTGTATTTCTGCAAATCTGGAGGTTCTCAAGGCTTTTTATTTCCTGTGCAACATTTCTGATTCTGTGGTTACTGCATCTTTCTTCCATTCTGGAACATCTTAGCTTTATCCCATAACATCTGCCTCCAAAGAAAATTTCCCCTTTAGTTTCCAAAATTCTTCCAGCTGGAGAAACCCACTTGAAAGATTTCTGAATTGCAGCTGTCTCTGGGGAATTCCCCAAACCTGCTCTCAGTCATAATGTGAGGTCCCAAATCCAGTAACTCTTGTCTTGAATGCTACCCTCCCAGAATGCCAGTTCAGATGAGTTTTTAAACCTTCAGACTAACCTCACAGTCCCTCCCTAAACCTCTAGCCTAACCTTACAGTTCCTCCCTATCCACGTGAGCCAAGCTATTTGCAACTCTCAGCATCTTCCTCATTTTCCATTCCTCTTCCCAGAGGTCTCTCCAGATCTAGAAGATTGGAAACGATTTAGAAACTGATCCCATTTCTCCCTGAATTGCCTCCCAAGACCTGAGCATTTTCTGTTCACATGCCAGCAATTCCTGAATCCTGCCCACTTACTATTCTTTCCTGCCTCCGTGAGCAGACCTGGATCCTAGCAATAGGAAATTAATGTTGTTTGTCGTTGCTGTTTGCTTCCTTATTAGACACTCACTTTTGGATAACTCCGTCAAATGGTTTGCCTGTCTCAATCTAAGAAGATTACACACCATCTGCGTACAGAGCCCGGGCCCCCAATCTACTTAATCTTTTCTTGGATAAACTCCACCAATCCTAATGTTCGAGCCCTTCTGTGTATTTCTAAGGAACATCCCCTCTAAATAAGAAATAAAAACACAAGAGAATAAAATGAAATTTGAATCTGTTAATACCAACTCACTCCACAATACAGATGCTAAAGAGATTTTTACACAAGAAGTCTGCATATTCGGAAGTCAGCTTTTTCAAGAATGCAGAAGTTTTCAACCCTGCCAAGCCGACTTCCACTAATCAAAATCAAGACATAAATTCTCTCTCTCTCTCTGTTTTGCTAATGAAAACCAGGGCTACTCTTGCCAACTCAAGTTTCCTCAGAAGGCTAAACCAAAATCCCTATCTTCTGTGCGTAAACTCACCTCTGTCCTGAAGGACAACTCAATTATCATAAAGGGAACGGACAATACCCTTCCAAATGTGCAAAGACTAGGTGCCAAGTCCCTGGCCAGCAAGGGCTATGGCTACCATCCCCCATCCCTGCTGCTTTCCTAAGGAAGTCCAGGGCTGAGGATTTGGCTCCAAGTCCCTATTGTGGGTGTGAAGGAAAACTTCTGCCTCCTGCCATCCCAAAGTTTGCTGAAAGATCAGATTGATAAGAGGAAAGGGTTTATTCAGCCTGTACATGGGGAGAATCACAGAGTGATTACCCAATATCCCAATGGAATCCAGGTATTTTTATACCCTCCTTTTAAAGGGGAGGAGGAGATGAGGAATATAGGTAATTCTGTTTAGGGGCAATAAATGGTTGCTATGGAGGATGAATAGATACTTAGGAGAATGAATGGAGAGGGGAAACAGATTGACTTTTAAATTAACCTTAGACACAATTACTAGGTTTAGAATGATTTATACCTCGTCTCGTGGTATCCTTGATCTTCTTTCCTGAAATATATTGAGATAACAGGGAAGGGAAGTCGATTGTTCTTTTGATGGGTCCTCTGGTTATGCAGATAGAGGAAAAGCCCCTTCCAAGGTCTGTTGATTTCTAAGGACCTTCAATTCAAAATACTCTTTATACCAAGCACTGCATTATGGGATGAAATTTCCTGAGCTCCCTCACCATCGAGTCAACTAACCTGGTAATCTGGGCTATGGTTACCTCCCCCTGGACCTCTCCACTTGGCTTTGTTTTTAAGGACAGAGCAACTTCCCAGCCTGGCTCTACTAGGCTGTGTCTCAATCACACCATTTCACTGTTTCAAGTGAAATCAGAAAGAGTCACACCACACAAAGCCGGGCAAGAAGAGGACTTGAATCTTCCTCCCTCCCCCCTCCTATCCTTGGTCCCCATTTCATCTTCAACCCACAGCAGACCTCCTCCTCCCTGAAGCCCCAAATTGCTCTGGAGATGAGACCGTGTGGCCAACTTACATGATTCTCTCATGAAGTACTCAACAGCAAAATACCACAATCCAACCCCTGGCAGACTCCCCCTCGCCCCGCTTAGGAATTCAAAGGAAATCGAGATGAGATTACAACCACTAGAATGTGTCCAGCTGATTGTTGGTGCTGGTGGAGACACGCTGCTGTTTACTGATTTATGGAGTGATAAGTTGCAATGGGAACAGTCTGACGAGTGGGTTATATATATTCCTAAAGCTGTGTTCTCTCAGTGCAGGCACTTGAATCAGCCATATGCACCGTGGGCTGACTTTGATTCTCAGCAACAACTGTTTAAAAGAGGACAGAGGCTAGGATTCCAGATTTGTTGACTTGTGTTGTTCTTGGGGAGGCACGGGGAGTGAGGGTTCTGTTTCCAGGACTTCCCATGGGAGGCTGTTTCCAAAGGAACACAAATCATTCACTGGAGCCAGGCTGTGTTAGTAGTAGTTTGGGGTTAGCTGCAGCATATGCCAGGACCTTCAAAGGGGTGTGGGCTGAGACAGAAGGAAGTTTGGTTTTTTACCCACATGTACCCAGAAAAGAATTCCTCCTCTCAGCTTATTATAAGAACTAACAGTACTCAGATGTGATTATAACATATTCAAGAAGACTTACAATGCCCCATGAGCAACAACTGCCCTATGTTTTAATAGAGAAATTCCAGAACAGGACTATGATGTTGATAAGATAAGCCATGCTGGATGCTTGGGTTCTGATGATTTGGGGGGTTTACAGAATCATATATTCAAACATTTACCCAATAGGTCTTATGGGCAGAGGCTAAGCTAAAGTCTGAGGATGGGTTGAGCATGAAACTGCCCTTACAAATTAATGAAGGGGTGCAAGGTGAGAACTAGAGTAAGGGTCCCAGGATTCTGTAAAGGAGCAAGTTTGGCTAAATAATGATAGTGATCAGCCATTCCAGTACTCAACCCACCCAGACAGCGGCTCATACCAAATGACTGGTCATTCCGCCCTGAAACCAGCTGGTTAACAGACCCCAATTGTCTAATCTTTTGCCCACCAAACTGTCTTTAAAAACCCTATCTTCCCGATCATCAGGGAGGCAGATTTGAGAAATTTATTTTGTTTCCCTACTTAGCGCTATGCAGAATAAACTCTTTCTGTACTGTAAACCCTGATGTCTCTAGACATTGCCTTGGGCAGTGGACAGACAAACCTGTCTGGACAGCAACAAGGCTAATTTTGTTGGAGCAACATCCCTCCTCAGAGAACAGGGGCACTTCTGCAGATGTGACTGGCCTTCTGAAAGCTCCTGATACATAAGCCCCTGCAGATTCCAAACTGTTCAAAGAAAGCCCATTCTTCTTATGGTCAAGAGTCCATACATAACAACAAAGTTATTTAACAGAGTACTTGAGTTGGTATACTGCCATTCTACAACTGCCTGCCCCCCTCCCAGCCAAAACTACACATCATCACATTTCAACATTAGTAGAAAAGCCCTGGTTTAACCCCTGACAGTTGAGTCCCTCCTACTTGCCATCCTCAGCAAGGCAGCAGAAATCTGTGCTTAAATGCCTCTGTGGACAGGGAATTTGCTACCTTCTTAGAAATGGCTTTCCAGTTTACTCCTGACTCTCAGAACTGAAGCTGAGCTTAGATCTGCCTCCCTGCAGCTTCCACCCATTGGGTTCTTCTGCCGGGAACTATGCAGAACAAGACCAACCCCTTTCCCCAAGATACATGCGTCCTGAGTTCTCCCTCCTTCTGATTCTTTGACCGAAGCATCATATCACAAGCACCAGCTACTGAGGCTAACTGTGCAAATTGCAGTGTGCCAGATCATTTACATCCACTCCTCATCATCATCCTTTGAGGATTTTCCACCCATTTAACAGATGGAGAAACTAAAAGTCAAAAAAGGTTAAGTAGTTTGCCCAGAGTTACTCAGCTCCTATGGCATAGTGTGGACTTGAACCTATGGCTCTCTGACTCCATGCCAAGTGCCACGTGCTCTCTGTCTTGGTTGCTTTTATACTTAAAGTTCAATTTGTGCATAGAGTTTGTAGGTTTGTCCTACAATCTTTCATTTCCCCTGTCCCTCTAGAGCTGCAATCCCCAACCTGGGCCACTGACCAGTATCAATCTAGAAACCAGGCTGCACAGCAGGGTGAGCAAAGCTTCTGATGTATTGACAGCTGCTGCCCATCATTGGCATCATTACCTCAGCACTGCTTCATGACAGATAAGCCGTGGCATTGATCTTCATAGGTACAAACACTGCCATAAGCTGTGCATGTGAGAGAGGTAGGTTGTACACTCCTAATGGGAATCCAACGCCTGATGATCTGAGATACGGATGTAATGTGTGATCAGGAGTGTCCAATCCGCAGGCCATATGCGAATTACATGAGAATTTTTGCTGATCACAAAAATTATGCATGGACTTTTTTTTGCTCATCAGTGTTCATTAGTTTCGTGTATTTAATGTGTGGCCCAAGACAACTTTTCTTAATATGTGGGGCAAAGAGGCCAAAAGGTTAGATATCCCTGCATCATCCCCAAACCATCTCCCCATCCCTTGGTCTGTGAGAAAAAATCGTCTTCCAAGAAACCAGTCCCTAGAGCCAAAGGTTAGGGACTACTGCTCTAGAGCACAGGTACATGGAACTTGTGATACCTGTCTCAGTTATAATGGGTTTTTTACAGCATTCAATGACTGGCAATAAGTCAGGAGTAGTAGATTTATAAAATGGGTGTTTATTCAATGGCCCAGATGTGTCCCACAGAAGTAGAACAAGAATCATCCCTTGACCTAGTCAATCATCTTTCATTCTGCCCAAGGAAAGTGTGAATGCTCCTAGTACAAAGCACTGAAGAAGGAGCAAGGAGTAGGGGGTGATCACCACAGTCAGAGAACACACCCAGAGCTGGGTACCTGCAGTCCTCTCTTAAGGAATGAAGCTTCCTCACAAAGAGTCTGAGGGAGGCACTCCATGCTCTCTCCAGCATGAGAAAAACCACCACCATGACAGGGGCAGGTGCCATCCAGGATCACGGAATTTCCTGATAACACCAATGTATCAGATACACTAGAGGGAAAGTAGGATAGAAGATGAGTTTGAAAATTAGCTGTTGGGAAAAGGTAAATAAGGTAGGCCTTGATGCTTGCGCTTAGCCAGGAGCAGGAGTGTTTTGTTTGTTTTGAAACATAGTCTCACTCGGTCCCTAGGCTGGAGTACAGTGGCAAGATCATAGCTCACTGCAGCCTCGGACTCCTGTGTTCAAGTGATCCTCTTGCTTCAGCCTCTGGAGCAGTTGGGAGCCATGTGCCACCATGCCCAGCTTTTTTTTTTTAACTTTTTATAGAGATGGGCGTCTCACTATGTTGCTTAGGCTAGTCTTGAACTCCTGGGTTCAAGCAATCCTCTCCGAGTGCTGGGATTATAAATGTGAACTACCATACCCAACCCCAGAAACTCAGCAAGAGATTTTATGGAAGAAAAGCAGACCTGTGCTTTGGGAAAGTATGTCTCACGACTTTGTTGTGACTTCTAAGATAAGGTAAGACTGGTAGCATCGAACCTTTATGCTTGCAATAATGCCAGCCCAGGTCACATTAACGCTTTTTGTAGCCACAGTGCATAACGGACACTCAGCTAACACTCCTTTTCACATGTGCTGCTGTTAAGCTGAGTCTCTCCGGCTATCAGCAGTTAGACCTGCCCTTATTCCCAATGCTTTGATCTGGTCACACTTGGCCCCCTCATTCTCTTGCTTATAACTCTCAAGGCATTGGTTTTTGATCATCCAACATGCTCACTAGGCTCCCAGCTTCATGTTGTATATTAATTTAATAAATCTCTTTGTAAATATTCATGCAAATCACAGATTAAAAAGAGAAAAAACAGAAGGCAAGGGCAAAGCTCCAAAGCATGTCACAAGATACTTCCCTTCAAAAAGGGAGCTCTTTAATCAGTAACTATTCCACTCGCTTGTCCTTTTACACACCTGCCAAACATTGTGCGGACTTGCAGCATTCAGATGAAGTCAATCTCACAAAACTTGCTCGTGGGGAACCCATCCTGGCTGCTCCTGTCTGTGGCTTCCTTTGCTAGGTGTCCACGGGCCCACCCTCGAATCTCCCCTTATGAATTCTTGCACTTTAATTAGTTGAGATTCCATCCTATTTCTTGGTTGGAAATCCAAACTCTATTTGTCTCCAATATTCCTAACCACCACATTCTCTGTAATTCACAAAGAACACTGTAGATAGTAGTCTGGATGCTCTAGCTTGACAGGTGTTTTTTTCCAAACATGGGATATAAATTTTCCATCATAGAACACCACATATATCTTTTATCATTTATGCAATGGGTATTATCATAGCAGTGCTTCATAAAGTGGTTTGATAATTCAGTAGCATAACGCACTGAAAGGACTAAGTATGTAACACATGGCACACATTTCAACAAAACACAGATTCTTTAACAAACCATCATACCACTTTATTGTCTCCTGAGTGTTGCATCAGAAACTCCAGTTCAACTGACCTAAAAGTCTAACTCTTCTAAAATCTACATTTTCTCCTAAGTTTTCTAATTCTATGCATGATACCACTATTCTTCCAGTCACGCAAAGACACCCTTGATTCATAGCTTGCCCTCACCCCACATCAATCTATGCTAAGTCTGATAGATTCTCTCTCTAAATTCCTTCAGACACCAGCCCTTTCTTTCCATCCCATGGCTACTACTAGGAAGTGAATGTTTTTGCACCCCCCCCAAAAAAAATTTATTTGTTGAAGTTCTAATCTCCAATATGACTATTTGCAGAGGAGATGATTAAGGATAAATGAGATTATAAGATCTCTGATCCAATAGGGCTGCTGCCCTTAAGGGAAGAGGAAGAGATACCAAAGCTCACTCACTCAGTCCCTCTCTCTCTCTGTCCCTCTCTCTGACATGTTAAGATACAACAAGAAGGTGGCCATCTGCAAGCCAGCAAGCGAGCCCTCACCAGGAATGAATTTGGCCAACACCTTGACCTTGGACTTCTTAACCTCCAGAACTGTGAAAAGGAAATGTTTCTGGTTTAATCCATCCAACCTGTGGTATTAATATAGCACCCCACAAAGACTAAGATAGCCACCACCTTACTTGAGGCCTTCATTGCTTCTTACTTAGATTGTAACAATGTTCAGCAGGTTGTCATCTCCTCCCTGCCCTTCTCCACTCCAATCCATCTTGCTTATTGCTGCCAGCTTAAACTTCCTAAGTCCTGCCCCCCAAATCACTAGTAGCTCCCTACTGTTTACTAAATTGAACATAAATTCACCACTGCATTTAAACTTCCAGATAAACTTTACATATAAATCATCTGTATGATCGCGATCTCTCCCTAAAACCACTTCTCTTCCATTCCTTATATACCCTCCACTCCAGCCAAATGAATCTTCTCACCATTTCCTAAGAAATATCTTTGGTTATTCCCATTTTTAATTGAGTAAATAACAGTAATATAAATAATTAGGGGGTTTATTATTCTCACATAACAATTCAAGGGATGGGAAGTTGCTACTGTCAGTTGACTTGTTCCACATGCCCTCAGAAAGACTGGGATGCTTTTGCTTTGTTCTACCTTATGATTAAAATACAGCTGCCAGAGCTCCATACATCAAATCTACATTCAATACATGACCATCAAAGAAGGGGAAGTGGAAGGCACATAGCAGCCAAGTCAGTGTCTTTTATTAGAAAACTCAAAACATTGTCAGAGCCCCCACCATGTTCTCCCACCCCCACCTCACCACCAGCAGACTCCCACTTCTAACTCACTGGGCAGAATTATCACATGGCTATTGTTATACTCAAGGTAGGCTGGCAAAGTGAATATTTCATCTGAGCTAAGTGCATATATGCTCAGAACAAACTTGGGATTCTGTTCGCAAAGAATATGGTTGATGTTGGACGGACAAGAAGTGACCACAGGTATCTGACATTCATGTAGAGTAGGGGTATTCTTATTTCTCTCCAAACACCGATTCAAATTTCTTGCACATACTTCATGTTCAATATACATATATAAGCTACTTGTATTGTCAGTTTACTACTGCCTACAAAGGGCTCTGCACTCAATAAGCATTTATTGGCCTCTGTTAGGTGTACTGGAAAAAAACAGAAGAAAGAAAAGTATATTAGTCCCTAAGATAGAAAGACGGGGTGACTGCTGCTAAACCACTTTGAAAAAACACAGTAGTGTTTGGATCCATTTCACACCCTCTGCACCAACACTCAGCTTTCTCAGCAGATCCTGTCTTCCTGGGATAGAACATGCGGAGTCCTCAAACCACCTTTGTCAAATTGCCAAGGTATCTGCCTTTCTCTGGCTTGACAGAACAAAGTTTTACTGTCAACGTGTTAAGAAAATGTTGTTATAAAGAAATATAATTAAATATTTTTGCATACATAACATTAAAAGGCAGGAGGCAGTCATTAGAAATAATGCTACATGATAACTAATGATGTAAAGTAAATATTTAAGTAAATCCAAACTATGAAGTACAGTGTACATACCCATAATCACTGATATGTGGTGTGGAAGGGTGTGTTTATACCCTTATATAGATAAAAATGTGTCTAAAGTGGAAACAGGGATAGAATAAAGACAGATTTTTTAAAAAATATGTACATAAATCTTGACAGTGGTAATCTCTGGATGCCACATTACAAACGGCTTTTATTTTTTGTTTTTGCTTACCAGCACAGGTATATCTCGGGAATACTGTGGGTTTGTTTTCGGAGCACAGCAATGAAGCAACTTATAGTAATTTGTTGGCTTCCCCGTACACATAAAATTTAGGCTTATACCATAATCTATTAAGTGTGCAATAGCATTATGTCTAAAAAACAATGTACATACCTTAATTAAAAAATACTTCATTCCTAACAATCATCTGAGCCTTCAGCAATTTGTAATCTTTTCATTGGTAGAGAGACCTGCCCAGACGTTAAGGGCGTTGCTCTGAATTAGGCACTGGATTAAGGGAAGGTAGTGGTTGATTTGATCTTCTATCCAGACCACTAAAACTTCCTCCGTATCAGCAGTGAGGCTGTTTCACTTTCTTATCATTCCTGTGTTCACTGGAGTAGCACTTTTAATTTCCTTCAAGAACTTGTCCTTTGCATTCACAACTTGGCTGTTTGGTGCAAGAAGCCCGACTCTCAGCCGATCTCAGCTTTCAATGTATCTTCTTCACAAAGCTTCATCATTTCTGGTTTCTGATTTCCAGTGAGAGATGTGTGACTCTTCCTTTCACTTGAACACTTAGAAGCCAGTGTCGGATTATTAATTGGCCTAATTTCAATATTGTTATGTCTCAGGACACAGGGAGGCCAGAAAGGGAGAGAGATAGGGGTAGGTGTAGCGGTCCATACACATACGTATGACGTTCACCAAGTCCACTGTGTCATGTGGGTGTGGTTTGTGCTGCCCCAAAATAATTACAATAGTGACATCAAAGATCACTGATCATAGTTCACCATAACAAATACAATGATAATGAAAAATTTTAACTATCACGAGAACTACCAAAACATGACACAGAGACACAACGTGGGTGCGTACTGTTGAACAATGTCCATAGACTTGCCAGGGGTTGCCACAAATCTTCAATTTGCAAAAAACACAACTTCTGCAAAGCACAATCAAACAAGGTATAACTGTTTTCTTCTAATTTGCTAAAACCAGCCGCCTTATTTTTACAATAAAAAGAAAGTGTTGGTTGGTTCTGTTGTTTTGTTTTGTTTAACTTTGAGGTTTTAGGAGACAAGCCAGCCTTCTCATGTCTGAAGTGATGATCCGAATTTGATTAGATGAAAGAAAGGATGGCAAACTTAAGTGACCACAAATTTGAAAGAGGCACTACTCATGACACCAAAACAATTTGTAGAGCAACAATGAGTCACTAACTCTTAGAAGCAGCTTTAGAAACACAAGAACAGAATACAAAGACAGTTTGAACCTGGAAGTCGGTGATGCACAGCTGAAAATAATTTTCTATGGAGGTTTACTGATGCATTTCATATCTTCAAAGTTCCCATTCACTGCAAGTGTAACCCCAAAACAAAGAAACCATTGAGCAGGGAAGAACAATCTTCAGTTCTATGAAAGCACCACCTGTACTTTAAGGGTCCTTGAATAAATAAACACTGGAAAGCTCATTGCTTTTCTTCTTTTGTTTTAGTAATGGTAAGGCTTTAACAGAGGATGGACTCACATCAATTTGATGACAATGGCCCTGACATTCAAGTGATTCCTATTTTACATGCAGTGCTGAGCTGAGTGTCTGCTTTATCTGACTATTCACATGACAAAGCAGCCACTTATCAGTTACAACTGCAGCAGAAAAGGCTGGAAACTCCTAGAGAGGCTGAGCTCAGGATACCCTCGCTGAAGTAATTTAGTGTCACTCCAGAGATTAAGGCCTAGAACCTCAGACTCTTGTTTCAACAAGTGGTATAATTAAGATTTACACATGCTACTATAAAATCATGACACTGAGTTGGAAGATACACTGTTACTTCTTATATTAAGAAATGAACAATGGTCAGAAACCATACTCTCGACCTAAAAACATAATAGTGCCAGAGCCCAAGGAGTAAGAACAAAAAAAAGACCTTGAGAACAACAGATCGTAGATATGTTGATTTGATTCCAGTTTCTGTGTTAGACAAATTCTAACCCTAAGGGGGAGAAAATAGAGACATTTTTCGATTTTCTTCTAGATTGTCTTCCCCCCAGATCCCAAGACAGGGGAGGAGACAGAGATTGAGGACAGATGAAAGCTCAGTCCAGAAATAAATTCCGCACATTGGGCCAGGCCGCTCTGGAAACTGAACTTTCCAGATGAGAGTTAAATGCTAGAGAAAGGTCAGTGTTCCATAGAAAGATCAGCTCTAAAAGTGTCATCAACTCAGCATTACTAACCCTTTCAAAGGTCTCCTCTGCACTGGGAGAGGATACCCGAGAAGGGTGAGGTCTGGGAGAACAGGTCTTCTCAAGGAGACCACAAGGATACACTTGCAGGGTCCTCTCCATGGTGACTCAGCTCTTGGGAATTTGTAAACTTAACTTCCTGGAACTTGGAAATTTCCAAGTTCTGTGAAATATTGTAGTTCTGGAGGGGCTGGAATCGCATCTCTTGCTTGATTCAAACTGGCCAATGAGAAGGGTACTTGTGGGGTGGAACTTTTTGACTATTGATAAAAAGGGAAAGCCAGTCTGGGAGCACAGCCATTTGGAATTCTTCTACGCTGTAAGCTCCCGGCTGGTGAATAAAGCCCTTCCTCTTATAAACGGGGTGTTTGGGTGCTCATTCTCTCCGCTGGGCCTTGTCTTCCTGCAATGGCATCACTTAAGGAAAGCTAAGAACTGCATTTCCAGAACACTCTTTCCCATGTGGTTCTAAGTTAGAGTTTCCCAATGAGATAACCATTAGAGATTTGGAAGGTAGAAGAAAGGAGAGGACATTATTGTATGAAGGCAGATGAGGCAAGATATGGGGTAGACGGGAGAGTCACTGTGAACTCTAATGAACCCCTCATTTCAGTGCATCAGGTGGCACCACTGATGGTGGCTTACCACAAACTTCACTTCAACCCCACATCCTCCAATAGCTAAATAAGCTTCTAAATCACCACATTAAAAACCTCTGCACCTGGAAAGTGGACAATGGTTTCTGTTTTCCTCACTAAAGTCTCTGTACCCGCAAATTTGCTAAGAGAAATATACTGGGTACCTTAGAAAGAGCCATTGGAAAGCCATAGCAAAGCTGGGAGCCAGATTGTGAATATAAATATGAAGTTAAAATCTCTTTTCAAAGGAATTGGGTTAGAGTTGTCACTATATTCTCTCCAAATTTATAGAAGTGCCTTTTTTTGTGGTACATGTATACCATGGAATACTATGCAGCCTTAAAGAAAGATGGAGACTTTACCTCTTTTGTGTTTACATGGATGGAGTTGGAACATATTCTTCTTAGCAAAGTATCTCATGAATGGAAGAAAAAGTATCCAATGTACTCAGCCCTACTATGAAGCTAATCTATAGCTTTCACATGAAGGCTAAAACCCAGTTATAGCACAAGAAATGGGGAAAGGGGCAAGGGAGGGGAG
>CAUYRH010065688.1:0-18424 GCA_963574655.1 Perodicticus potto | reverse complement strand
CCTCCCAAGTAGCTGGGACTACAGGCGCCCGCCACAATGCCCGGCCATTTTTTGGTTGCAGCCGTCATTGTTGTTTGGCGGGCCCAGGCTGGATTCGAACTGCCAGCTCAGGTGTACGTGGCTGGCGCCTTAGCCCGTTGTGCCACAGGCGCCGAGCCGAAGAACACATTTTTATATTTACTCTTTCTTGATCTAAGGATACCCTGGTCACCAGGCTGAATTAATGAAGTCACATTTAGGGGGGAAAGTATATGGCATAAACATTATTTTTGATGAGAATTTGAGCTGGAGAATGAACAGAACAGTTCTCACAGAATAATCTTGCAGTTGCCATTCATTCAATGTAGCTTTCCTGGTACAAAATATTTGTGTAACCATTTGGAAAAGATATCCCTGGTGATCCATGCCCTTTTGATAGCATATAACAGATTGGTAAAAATTCACTTCTTTGAAACAGCAAGCATGCAAGCTTTTGCCTATCACAGCAAATTTACACTTACGTGTGCTTGTTGCATTAGTACATCCTAGCATAGTTAATCTGTCCTTGGCATTCTTCATTCCTGTAGGGGACAGTAATTCCAAAACACTGACATTTCATCAGCATTATATACTTGTTCTGGTATCAGATTTTCATCAGTGACAATCTTGCAAATCTTCAATGAATTTCTTTACTGCTTTGTGATCAGCAGATGCTTTATCCCCACAAATCTTTAAATATTTAATGCTGTATTTTTTCCTAAACTTCTGTAACCTGCCTGTGTAATATTTGCATTCCCTTAAATTTTCAGTTCGCATGATAGATCTTTGCTTGTTCGTGATTAGCTTACTTTAAGAGGCGAGGGCACATTGTAATGCCATCAGATGCACTCTTTCAATACATGACCGAGACTTTCATTTTTAGCTTTACGTAGTGTTTTTCTGTTTCATTAACTTCTGTTCATAACTTTCAGCACAGAACTTCGTTTATATTTCTGTTTCTTTAGGTATTATGGTCATTCCGATACCATACTCTTCTGTAAGATGTTTTACACTTACACTGCTGTCCAGTCTCTCCAATAGCTTGACTTTTTTTTTTTTTTTCTTTGAGACAGAGTCTCAAGCTGTCACCCTGGGTAGAGTGCTGTGGCATCATAGCTCACAGCAATTTCCAACTCCTGGGCTCAAGCTATCCTCTTGCCTCAGTTTTTTTTCTATTTTTAGTAGAGACAGGGTCTTGCTCTTGCTCAGGCTGGTCTCAAACTCGTGAGCTTAAGCAATTCACTTGCCTTGGCCTTCCAGAATGCTAGGATTACAGGTGTGAGCCAAGGCGCGTGGCCAACAATAACTTGACTTTCTATGGTATGCAAAGGTCGTCTTCTTTTTCCTATCTCTGTTACCCATAGGGGTATCTGCAGACCTTTTTGATATTTTCAGCAAAACCTTTACATCACAAGGCAAAGAATAAGCAACAATACACAGTGAGTAATGCACATAGGTTCTGGCCACATGTGGGGTCTTGTAAGGAACCTGCTTGTTGCTGGCACATGTGGCTTCCATATGTACCATTTCATTACCCTTGGTGGGCATGCTTATGTGCAGCTAGGTATGTGTGGAAAAGATACATCACAGCTGAAGAGTTGAGAAGGTCTTTTTGTTTTCCTTGGGGATGCTGAATAAACTATGAGTTAATGTGCCTGTATTATGACTGTGGCACATCATGTAAGGTCAGGTGTGGAATTTTCCACTTAAGGCATCGGGTCAGTGCTTAAAACGTTTTAGATTTTGGATTTTTGGGTTAGGGACGCTCAACTTGTATATATAATATGTATATGAAAAAACTAATATGAAAATTAGTTTTCAGTAATGATTTATTGAACAAATAAAAATAATGACACTTATATATGTGAAAATACAATGTAAGTGGAATAAAATGCAAATAATATAATAGAGAAAACATTTGCAACTAATAAAAATTAGAATCCTTGCTATAATACTTAAAGAATTGGTAGAAATTAGTAAGAATATTTCAAAGGTCTATTATTTAAAGAAAAGATAAAGAGGTGATTCACCAATAAAAATACATATACAACCAATTAAGCATGTTATTAGTAAAAATCAAACTAATAAAATACAATTTCTTTGCACATCATATAAGCAAATATTAGAAGGTTCTACCTCATGCTGACATACACCACTGGACGTACACTACAAGAAGATTTTTGAATGAATGCTTTTCAGGAAAAGTACTTTAGTAATATGTATGAAAAGCCATATCAATGCTTATTTTTTTGATCCAGTATTTATTTATTTATTTATTTTTAGAGACAGAGTCTCACTTTGTTGCCCTTGGTAGAGTGCTGTGGTGTCACAGCTCACAGCAACCTTCAGCTCTTGGGCTTAGGTGATTCTCTTGCCTCAGCCTCCCAAGGAGCTGGGACTACAGATGCCTGCCTCAATACCTGGTTATTTCTTTTTTGTTGCAGTTTGGGCGGGGCCGGGTTAAACCCCCTACCCTTGATATATGGGGCCGGCGCCCTACTCACTGAGCCACAGGCGCCATCCCCAGTATTTTATACACAGAACTTCGTTCAACAAATATTTACCAGGGCTTGGTACCCATAGTCAGTGGTTAGGGTGCCAGCCACATACACTGGGGCTGGTGGGTTTGAACCCAGCCCGGGCCTGCTACAACAAAAAAAGTGCCGGGCATTGTGGTGGGCACCTTTAGTCCCAGCTACGTGGGAGGCTGAGGCAAGAGAATCGCTTAAGCCCAAGAGTTTGAGGTTGTTGTGAGCTGTGATGCCACGGCACTCTACCGAGGGTGACATAGTAAGACTCTGTCTCAAAAAACAAAACAAAACAAAATGAATATTTACTGGGTGCCAATTATATGCAAGCTACTTTAATTTTGGGGATCTATCCTACAGAAACAATTAAGAAGTCAGTAAACAGCTTGACATAGAAAGTTGTTCAATGCATTATTACTTCAAATAAATACCGGCAATGACTGGAATGTGCGTGGGAGAGGAAAGTGCAGGGCTAAATTCTAAGTTATGTGGTTTAACAATCACATAATATGTAAGCACTTGAGAATATACATATAAGGTAAAAAATCACTGGAAACAAAGACCAAAGGAAAATGTTCAAACTAAAACATACCTTCTTCAATGTTAGAAGTATCCCTTGTAGTTTGTTTTGGCTCACTTGAACTTTGCTGCATACTTTGTCTAAAATTCTATAAAAATAGAATACTGAATTAATACAGAATGCCATACTTAAAATTCACGATCTATACATGGAATTAAAAAAATTATTTTAACCGCTATATACATTTTCAGCTATCATGGTTTATGTAACTTATATATTTTCTTTTTTCATTTGGAGCTGAAATCAAGGTACGGGCATGAATCCTTTTTATAGTAATTGAATAATTTTTAAAAATGTTTTTTTATGTCCACTGAAAAAATTTCTGATTGTGATGTTGTCTTGGATATTTGGAAAAGGTACAGTAAGTTGGGTGGCAACACAAGTGCTACTTAAAGGAAGGGTAAGAAATTACCTTACAGTTTATAACCTAGTTGGTTTATCATTGTAAGGGTGAATCACTAGACAAAAAGCCTCTGACTATGGCTAATGCCAAGGAGATAGGTAAGTATCTTAGACGACAAAGCTTAAAATGAAAAGAGCTCACCTAATGTTGCCCAGGACTCGGAAAAGGGAAATCTCAGCATGGCAGTAAGTGTACCTACTCAGCACTCTCGGAGATATATCATCCCTCCTTCCCTGAACGTGGTTTCCTTTCTTTCTTTCTTCCTATTCTGTTCCACTTGAAGAAATGACTGCTTTCCGCTCAGATATTTCCTGGCTATGACCACACGCCCCTTTTGTCCCGTCTTCCTGAGGAGTAGCTAGCTGCACTCTGTAGCACCTTCCGCAGCTCTCACAGTCTCGCCTGGTCTCCATTACCAACTGGGGCTGCCTTAGACTGAAACCTTGGTGCAACGCGGCAATGCACTTCTGCCTTTCACATTTCTTTTAGATTTTCTCCATGTGGAAGTGGTGGGTTGAAGAAGATCCAGTAGTATGATAAAATACATTTCTGAATACATGGTGACAAGGGCCAATGTTGTAATAACTAAACCTTTAGACTCTGGAATTAAAAAACAAACACCAAAACGATCCATTTTGAAGAGAGAGCAGATAGGGGCTCGTCTGATCCAGGGGCCTGGAACCAAGGAGCAGTGGAGTTGGAGAAGCTGGCAGCTTAGGGTTTGGGGTTTGGTGGAGCCACCCCATTGCCCCATCGGCCCTATTGGCTGAAGTTGGGGTGAGGGACGCTGAGTGTGCAGAGTGGGGGTAGGTGTCCTGGTCTTCGGCTTCTCGACTTGGTCCTATTTCAATGGCCAATGTGTTGTGGCCTGTCAGAAACAGGAAGGTTGTTGATTTTTCACAGTTTTAAGAATGTGATGATGCAGATGAAGATTATGGAAGATATTTGGGTCCTCCTGCCGAGAAAATTCAGTCATCTCCTTGAGAAGCTGAAAATAAGACATGATCTGTAGACTCAGTGCCCGTAGCTTCAGTGGCTAGGGCACTGGCCACATGCACTGGGACTGGGAGGTTTGGTCCCGGCCCGGGCCTGCCAAACAACAAGGATAACTGCAAGAAAAAATTGCCCGGCATTGTGGCAGGCGCCTGTAGTCCCAGCTACTTGGGAGGCTGAGGCAAGAGAATCGCTTAAGCTCAAGAGTTGGAGGTTGCTGTGAGCTGTGACGCCACGGCACTCTACCCAGGGTGACGTAGTGAGACTCTGTCTCAAAAAAAAAAAAAAAAAGATCTGTAAAGAATTCACAGGAAGATAGTGAGAACTCTAAAGAAAAATATGAGAAGACCAAGAAGGATGATCCTCACTCAGCAGACAAAAATGAAGATGAAAAAGATCATAAAAATCCAAAGCAGAGAGAGACGCTCATTGAAGTTGTGTGCAGTGAGGACGAACAAGAAGAAGATGAGGCTCCATTCCAGGAAAAAGATTCCCTCATGAAAGATGATGGTGATAGTGACTACAGCAGTTCAAAACAGAGAAAAGATGGTTAAGAAGTCAAAACCTGAGAGCAAAGAAAAGAAAATGCCCAAACCAGGCTAAAGGCTACAGTGACTCCAAGTCCAGTGAGAGGCAAAGGGAAAGTGGGTCGCTCCACAGCTTCAAAGGCAGTGAAGAAAAGCCTCCCCCAGCAATGGGAAAGCCCTCCAGGGAAAAAAACTTCTGCAAGCCCCCCATCGGAGAGTTTGGGGATGGCGGGAGTGAAGATGAGGCCTACTCTGAGGAGGACTAAAAGTGATGATGGTTTGGGGAAGGATTTTATTTTAAAAAGGGGGGTAAAAGAGGGAGGAAAAAGAGAACCTTAATGAAGACAGAACATAGTTTTGGGTATGGCTTGACTCAAGGGCTTCTGGTGCTTTTATCCATTCATTTGATAAAAGTAACATTCTCTCTCTCTCTCTTTTTTTAAGAAAACCATTATATGTTTAAGTTACCTTTTTGTCTATTGGTTTCTGCCACCCCTTTCCCAGGGAAAGCCATGTCAAACTAAGGGGTGAAGTGATCGCTTCATCTTCTAATTTCAATGGAAGGTACACTACGGAAACTGCTTTTTGCTAAAAGATAGTTAGTTGAATAGTAATGCAAACAATGTAGAAAACTTTCACTTGAAGATGATCGCTTCTTTCTCTACCTGGACTTTAAAAAAATCAATGGCCATCTAAAAATGAGTTTCAATGTGTGTATATGTGTGTGTGTGTACATGTCTACAAGAAAGAAAGACATGACTTTAAACTTTCATGGATGAGGCAGGTAGGAGATAGATGAATTCTAAATTGAAAGTAAAAGTACTTATATGTTTTACCTTGAGGAGACGGTGGGGAATGGGATTACATGATCATTTTTGTGGGTTTTCTTTTTATTTCATGACATGTTATTTCAAAGAGACTTAGACCCAAAGATCTTCTTATCCTGCAATAGACTTTAAGGAACTCAGGAAAAAAAAAAAAAGAGCAGGGGGCCACCAAACCCAACATCAGTCTTGCTTTTTATATTTCTTTCTCTACTAATTCATCTTTGAAACATACATATGTATCCTGTTTTTTTTAAATAAAATTTTACCAAGAATCTCCCCCTCCAATAAAGCCATCTTAGTTAATTGGCAAGATCAATTTATACATCGTGGTGGATTTCTTCTTATACTAACAATGTTCCAGTTAATGTGGAAAAAGAAAGCCAACAAAATTTAAGTGTCATGATGGTCGTTTGGTAACAACAAAAAACAAAACAAATTCATAAGAACGAACAATTTTGATTCAAGAACACTATACTAAGACAAACAAGATTTTGGAAGATGTGTAAGCAGGTGTGTGAGTGGAAGTGAGGCTTCTGGAAAGAAGGACAAAAGTGGACTCTAAAGACAGTAAGATAAGTGTAAAGGATCAAGAGAGAGAATAAGACCTAGTTAAATAAAAACAAATTTAGAGAGGGCAGTAATAACAGGAATTTAGAATTTTAGTATGTTCATTTTTTGGTTTCAGTAATATTACATCACTTTTACATTTAAAATGTATTAATAAAAATGGATAATAAAATAAGGGCAAAAGAAAGTTTGGCTTTATGGATTTTGAAGTTTGGCCTTGTTTGAAAGGAACAATATAGAAGTTCAGGAAGTTCAACAGGAATCAGAAGGGCTTATTAGGCACTACTCTATTTGTAATTAGGAAGTTATTTCTGTAATTAAGTACTCTGTTTTTTAGCAATAAGACTATATTGGTAATAGGACTAACTTTAACATAAATACATAACTTCTTTGCTCTTAAGACTAGATCATGGTTGATTGTTCTCCATATTCATAATCTTATCCATATAAAAATCACTACTTCCTATAATATACTAATGATAGGATACTCAACTTAAAGTTTGGAAGATAAATTTTTCATAGGATACCTTATCAAGTTCTATTTAAAAAATTAGAAGTGATATTTAAAATAGAAACTCCAAGTGAAATATTATTTACTTATCCATAGATTTTTAGTATTCTTAAAGTCAATCCTTAGATCAAGTTAGACATCTAGAATATGTTGTATTTAGACACCATTTACTTAGCTCTCATAGAATTACTTCTATGTATTTTTAAATTGTCATTATGATTTTGGCCTTTATTGAAGATCTCTATCATAAACAGCCATATGAAACTCTATTCATTTGTTGTTGAACTGATGTTAGAAGCATATTACTTACTTCAAAGTCCCCTATAAAAGGTTCTCAGTGACAAATGTCTCTTAAAATATTATACCCAAAACAACAACATAATCATCAATATCCTATGAGAACTGGGTGAGTTATACAATTTTCCTTTTTGCTCTATCTTCCAGGAAGCTCAGCTCCAAATAGGATATCTCATCACATGGAACCATATTAGCCTTTGTGATTAGCATCCTTGCTTCCTCTATATACGGCTCTGATTTACCCTTCTTTCTTTTCTTAATGTACATTAAATGATTTTGTTAAATTTTGTTTAAACAGCTTACTTTTTTCCAGCTGTGGTTTAACAACAAATAAAATAGTGATTTCTTAAAATTGGTTTAAAACCTTCATTAGTAACTGATTACATAGGCTAATTATAATGTACCAAATAGGTATAGTACAATAAGCTCTTAGCATAAAGATTCTAAGACTACTTCGCATATATTTCTATTTATGTTGTGGTGTACACTTTACAGTACAGCAAGAGCACAGTCTTGTAAGAACATTCTGTTTTCCAAGCAGTTGTTCACAATTGAATAGATATTTTTACTAATACTGTACTTACATTCATTTGCTTATTGTACTTGTGTCCTACAGATCCAAGGTTTTGTCTTTTCTGCTCTAAAAGAGTTCTTCGTTTATTTTCGACAATTCCTTTTCTTCTCCTAACAGTAGAATCTTAAACAAATGCCAGCACAACATCAAAAATTATGCAAGATGAGTAGGTAATATATATCCAGTACAAACTTTCATATTACCTTCAAATATTACTGAAAATTGTGTAAGTTTCACTCAGCCAGCAAACTTTATGGAGCTCCTCTTACAAGTTCTATGTCTGGCACAGTTACCATGATGAATTCAATAAAATCCCTGCTTTTGAGGAGTATATTTATAGTTTAGAACAGTGACCTCCAGAGCATGGTGTTGGAACACCAGAAGGATATGTAAGATAATCCACTGGTATGGTGAAAAAACAGATTAGAAATCCAATTTATATTTAGTATTTACAAATTAGAAATTAAACTTATATATGGTTGACCCTAGCTCCATTATTAGTTTGCAAGGAAAATGGTCATATATTGTATGCAGTAAATTGAGTTATCTAAAAGAAGAGTAGAAGTTCTAAGTGTGAGAGGGTGGCAGTGAGGGAGCGCCCTGCCATCACCATAATGACATTGTTCATTATTGCTCGTTAATTTCCTGCAGTGTTTCTAAAATTTATATGTACCCAGGTAAGTGTAGATTTAAGCATATCTAGTAGTATCTTAACAAGTCATCACAAAATAGGAATATTTGAAAAAATTTCTGTAGAGCTTCCAATGTGTGTGTACTATTTCATTTAAGGTGAGGAGTGCCTACATGGATGTTTATTGTATTATTTTTCTATGCTTTTTATAAGATCATTTAGTTAAATACACACTATGATTTTGTAAACCTATTTAAAAGCATTCTTGCAAATTAGATGAAAAATACTAATAGTATTGTGAGGATAGGTGTAAAAGAAATAGCAGCATTGACGCACTTCTTATTCTCTTTTTTTTTTCCTGAGACAGAGTCTCACGCAGTCACCCTGGGGTTGAATGCCATGGTGTCATAGCTCACAACAACCTCAAACTCTTGGACTCAAGTGATTCTTCTTGCCTCAGACCCCCAAGTTGCTGGGTCTGCAGGCACCTGTCACAATGCCTGGCTATTTTTTAGAGACGAGGTCTTGCTCTTGCTCAGGCTGGTCTGGTACTCTGAGCTCAAGCAATTCCCTGGCCTGGGCCTACCAGAGTGCTGGGATTACAGGCGTCAGCTACAACGCCTAGCCTATATTTCTTACTCTCATTGCAAACTCTTTGCCCCAGAATGACAATGATAGTGTATCTGTAACAAAGTATCATAAATTCAAAAATTATAAAAAAAACTAACAAATTTTACCCTCAATGTATGTCATGCTGAGAGATATTAGCTAATGATATGACATGGAATGAAGTCCTCATAGGACATTTGAAAATCAAGTATTCAGAGCATTGCTTATATAATATATATAAGAAAACTATTTTATATATTTTTAATACATAGTATTATTATTTATTTATTAAAGAAAGCTATTTAAGTCAATTTTGATAATTATTTTTGTAGAAATTTATCCAATTCATATCCACATTTTCCCCATCTCAGTACTAACCAGGCCTGGCCCTGCTTAGCTTCCAAAAATGAGTGCATTCAAGGTGGTCTGGTGATTTCATTTACATTTTCAAATCTAATAGTTTTTAATTAATATGATCATCTTAAATTTTTAGCACTACTGCTCTAAGATCATATGCCTCTTTTTGTAGAGGGAGAAAGGAGGGACTGGGAAAGGAAGAGCAGAGAGAGGGAAGGGGCGGGTCTTGGTGCGTGCCACACCTTTTGGGGGCAAGACACGATTGTTAAGGGTCTTTGCAATCAGTGTAACCCAGTTTCTTGTACCCTCAATGAATCCCCAACAATAAAAAAAAATATTGTTGACTTGTGCCTTTTTTGTATTTTTTTAATTGATATGTCATAGTTGTACATATTTTGGGGGTACATGTTGTATTTTGATACATGTGCACAATGTAAAATGGTCACACAAAGATAACTGGAATATTCATCATCTCAAACATTTATCTTTTGTGTTGGGAACATTGAATTTTCTTCTAGCTCTTCTGAAATATATAATAAATTATTATCTATAATTTCCCTACTGTACCATCAAATACTAGAACTTACTTTTATCATGATCTTAACTTTATAAAATACAAAATTTAAAAGTTCTTTTAGAAGTTTTTACTTTATCTCAGGCTTTCAAAATTTCTTTCTTTCTTTTTTTATTTTTTACTTTTTGAGACAGTCTCACTTCGTTGACCTTGGTAGAGTGTGTGGTGTCACAGCTCACAGCAACCTCCAACTCTTGGGCTTAAGCGATTCTCTTGCCTCAGCCTCCCGAGTATCTGGGACTGCAGGAGCCCATCACTACAACGCCGGCTATTTTCTTGTCGCAGTTGTCATTGTTCTTTAGCTGGCCCAGGCCGGGCTGGAACCTGCCAGCCTTGGTGCACATGGCTGGCGCCGTAACCACCGCCATAACCACTGTGCTACGGGTGCCGAGCCCCTTTCAAAATTTCTATTTCTGATTTCAAAATTTCTATTTCCTTACATATTTTATATATGTTAAAAACTTTTTAAAATGTATATCTTTATGTATATATTGTTATACATGTATGGATCTTTATTGTTATATAAAGATCCATACATATTTTATATATGTTAAAAACTTTTATTAATAGTGGTATAATACAAAATCTTAGAGTCTATTGTTCTCTAGAAGAATGTATATGAACTTAAATGGATTAGTACAGTAAAATGCTTATTTTAGCAATTTTGTATAGGCATAAACAATTAAGTGGGAGCACAGAGGCTACAGTGACTTTGTTAGAATCAATAAAGGGTTCACAAAGGTTATGTCTGAGGTTGGTCTTAAAAAAGTAAAAGATTTCCAAGTAAATTTCCTGGGGCTCAGGGTTGGAAAATTCCATTCGTCCCTTGGTGCATGTGGTCATAGGGCCGCAGATTCCCCATGCCTGACGTGGGGACATAGAATATAAGTGTGTGTGTGTAAAATGGGAATGTGTGCTTATGCTTTATGATCAGAGTTTAGGTAGGAGAAAAAAATTAAAATATTTTGAACCCTGAAATGAAATTATACACTAGAGAATAGGAGTTTAAATACTGAATCTAATTTATGTTAACTATAGTATTATAGCTTCACACATACACACACACATATTTACACAGTATATAATATACACATATACAAAAATTTACATACCATGTAATAATTTGTATAAAACAGTAAAGATATAGAAAGTCTTCAACATTTAAGAAAATCAGCCAGTAATTAAAGATCTGACCTTTGAGAGTATGAAATAGGTAATATATTTATTATAGCTAATATTATTTTAGTATAATTTATAAATAATAAATAGTAAATAACTATATTTAGTATAATATAATTAGTATTTATAATTTATGCTCTAAGGGCTATAGGTACTATTATCAGTATTTTTGCAGATGGAGAAATCAAGGTAATGGAGAGGATGAGTAACATGCCCAAGGTCACAGAGCCAGTAAGGGGCAAGGCTGGGATTTAGCTCTAACTAGTTGAACTCTAAAATCTGAAGTTCTAGCCCTTACCCATTATGCTAGTAACTCTCATTCTGATTCGCCTGTGTCTCACAGAAATAAATATATTTGTATTATGACCCAGGATACATATAGTTTTACAAAATATATTTTTCCTTACAACATATGATGACCTCTGGTAGATTCTACTCTAGAACATTCTAATTCTAAATTTAGATTTCATTAAAAAATACTTATTACTAGTCATGGATTCTATAATCTACTAATGAATCATGACCCATAATTTAAAAACCACTGTCTTATGTTTATTTCCACCCATCTGGGTATGCTAACTGCTTGATATGCTAAACGTTATAGTTTCCAGTGAGATAATTTGATCAGTAACACAACTTTCTACACTTATTTCCATTCTTGGAATTGTCTTCCTCTAAATCGTAGAAAGTCTTCATCTTTCCTCTTTAAAAGAACTTCAAAAATAACTTAGATGAAAATTTTGTTGATCACATAACTGCTATGTCAAGGTTTTATCTCATCTTTCAGCTTGCTTAGTAATCTTCTGAAAGCAAGTTCTATCAACACATTTGTACTATTTATCATTTTGCTTCATTGTTCTTTGTGCAGGTGTTAAGTTTTATGGGCTATAGATTATTTATCCCACAAACACAAGGAGTATATGCCTAAAAGTATTTGTGTATTGTTCCATTCACACACATATACTCTTGCCATATTTTTATTTTCATATGATAATTCTAGATACGGTAGTTTCACTACCAAAACTCAAAATAAGACTACTAATTTTGGATAAAGCATTATATATTTAAAAACCTGGCTCCACGCCTGTGGCTCAAGCAGCTAAGGTGCCAGCCACGTACACCTGAGCTGGCGGGTTCGAATCCATCCCGGGCCCACCAAACAACAATGACGACAGCAACCAAAAAACAGCTGGGCGTTGTGGCAGGCGCCTGTAGTCCCAGCTACTTGGGAGGCGGAGGCAGGAGACTGACTTGAGCCCAGGAGTTGGAGGTTGCTGTGAGCTGTGATGCCACAGCACTCTATCCAGGGGGACAGCTTGAGGCTCTGTCTCAAAAATAAAATAAAATAAAATAAAATAAAATAAAATAAAATAAATAAATAAAAACCTATAGTATTCTTCATTGTAAACATAAAAAAATTTCTGAAGACATTACAGGATTATAGTTTTGGAAAAGATCTCAGAACTTAACTAGTTCAACTTCTTACCCATGGATTTAAATTACTCACAGGAGGAATTTAACCTTTGCTTGAATGGGATCCTGATGAGGAGCCACACCCCCATAGGACAGCCTCTTCCATGGTCAGTTATCTCAAATCCTTTCTTTTTTATTTTATTTTATTTTTTATTTTTATTTTTTTTTTGAGACAGAGCCTCAAGCTGTCACCCTGGATAGAGTGCCATGGCATCACAGCTCACAGCAACCTCCAATTCCTGGGCTCAAGGGAGTCTCCTGCCTCCGCCTCCCAAGTAGCTGGGACTGCAGGCGCCCGCCACAACGCCCGGCCATTTTTTGGTTGCAGGTGTCATTGTTGTTTGGCCGGCCCAGGCTGGATTCGAACCCGCCAGCTCAGGTGTACGTGGCTGGCGCCTTAGCCCACTGAGCCACAGGCACCGAAAATCCTTTCTTATGCTGAACAGAAAACCTCCCTGCAATTTTTACTCTTTCATTTTAGTTCTGTTTCCTCTTTCCTTCTCATGGTAAGCCTTCAAATGTTTATATACAGCTATCATGTCGTTTAGGCTTGTATTTTTTTTTTTTTGATCTTTAGACTGAATGTCTTCTCTCGCAGTCATGGTTTACCCCCAGTTTGTTTAGATAGCCCTTAAAATAATATATACCCTAAAGTAACATTGAGTACAGCAGTACTTCTAATGATCTGGTTATTACTGCCTAATTTATTGTCTAAAATCATATTTACTTTGTAATAGCTGTAGTAAACTTCTATTTTAGTTTAGTTTTGTACGTATTTTTCACAAAGAATAGTTGTCAAGACAGATATCTTCTTTCTTGAAACTATAAAACCAATGAAAAAAGACTAAATGCATAGTAGAAAACTATAAAGGAACAGACCACATTAAACTTTTATTCATCAAAAAGAATAAAAATACCAATAACCAACTGGCAGAAAATAATTGCAGCACATATAATCTATATCTATGGAAAAAAATAGAAAAATGAGCAAAGAACAGAAATTTCATAGAAGAGGAAATGCAAATGATGCATAAACCTCTGAGAAATGCTCAACCCATTAGTGATCAAGGCAATGCAAATTGCCACACATTGAAATTAAACGTGTAGGATTAAAAAACATTAGAAAGTTAATCAGAATTTTGGTGAGGATGTAATAAAGGGAATTTTCTAGAATTTTCTATTCTAGAAAACAATGTGGATTATCTAGTATAGTTGAAAATAAATATACCCCATGACCCAGCAATATGTGCATTAGTAGATGTACAAACTTGTTCTCAGAAGCATTATTCATAAAAGCAAGAAACTAGAAACAACCCAAATGTGTAGTGATAAGAAAATGAATGTTTTTATACATTTATATAATGAAATGTAATACAGCAATGAATATGAAGTATGGCTAAACTAAAAAGCAAAGTTGATTGAGACAAGCAAATCCAAGTAGAATACACATGAAATGATTCCATTTATGTTTCAGAACTAGATAATACTAACAATATATTGTTTGGGATACATTCATATGTGGTAAAATTATAAAAAAAAGTATGGAATCATTAACATGAAATTTTGGCCAGGTGCAGAGGATCGCACCTGTAATCCTAGCACTCTGCGAGGGCAAGGCAGGAGTGAGACCCCATCTCTACTAAACACAGAAAAGGTAGCCGAGCATTGTGGTGGGTGCCTATAGTTCCTGCTACTCAGGAGGCTGAGGCAAGAAGATTTCTTGAGTTTGAGGTTACTGTGAGCTTGGTTCACACCATGGCACCTTACCCAGGGCAACAGAGTTAGACACTATCTCAAAAACAAACAAAAAGGCTGCATAATATTCCATGGTGTACATATACCACAATTTATTAATCCATTCATGGGTTGATGGGCACTTGGGTTTCTTCCATGACTTAGCAATTATGAATTGGGCTGCAATAAACATTCTGGTACAGATGTCTTTATTGTAGTGTGGTTTTTGGTCTTCTCATATGAAAGCTATAACCCAATTATAGGCCAAGAAGAAGGGGAAAGGGGAGAGGCAGAGGAGGGGCGGGGGAGGCTGGGTGGAGGGAGGGTAATTGGTGGGACCACATCTACGGTGCATCTTACATGGATACATGTGAAACTTAACTAAGTGTAGAATATAAATGTCTTAACACAGTAACTAAGAAAATGCCGTGAAGGCTAGGTTAACCAGTTTGATGAAAATATTTTAAATTGTATATAAAACCAGCACATTGTACCCCATGATTGCATTTATGTACACAGCTATGATTTAATTTAAAAAAATGAAAAAAAAAGGCAATTCAAATTAAAAAAAAACAAAAACCATGAAATTCCATATGGCAATCACTTCGGTAAGGGCAGAAGGGGATGAACCAGGGAGGGGCATACAGGGCTTCAGAGGTATCAGTGATTTTCTATTTCTAAAACTGGGCAGTAGGGTACAGAGGCCTATTATTAGTCACTAACTTGTTCTTATATATTCCATATATTTTGTATTTAAGATATGTATCATGATTAAAAAATTTTAAAAAAATTGAATATGAATGTATTTGTTAGAGTTACCTTTGCAAAAGTGAACTTTATTGGTTTTGATTCTTCAGTTACAATAATTTTGAATCTTGCTTCTACCTTCTTTTATCAATGGTTTCTTTTGTTACTTTGTATCATCCAGAAATTGCATAATTAATGTACTATTTTTTATGTATATTACTAAAAACCTTGTAGTTGTTCAGAGTTAACAACAACAAAGTAGTGAAGTAGTTAAGAACACAGCATAGTGATCCAGAGACTTAATTGTGGGTATGCCACTGCTACTAGTTATGGGACTTATACAAGTTATTTATCCTTTATATTGCTCAGTTTCATCATCTATGAAATGGGGGGAATAATATATTTACTTCATAGACTTATCAGAAGAATTAATTTTGTTTCCAGGTAAAGTGCACAGAATAGTGATTGGCACATAATAAATGTTATATAATTTTTACCTAGAATAATGTTTCCCTGTCTTTTAACACTTTTTTTTGTTGTTGTTGGTGACAGAGACTCACCCTGTCACTCAGTCTAGACTGCTGTGGCATCATCACAGCTCACTGCAACCTCAAACTCCTGAGCTCAAGAGATCTTCTGCCTCAGCCTCCTGTGTAACTGGGACTACAGGCACCTGCCACCACACTCCAGCTCTCCAGCTAATTTTTCTATATATATATATATTTTTTTCTTTTGGTAGAGACTGGGTCTCCTTGTTGCCCAGGCTGGTCTCAAATTCCTGGATTCCTGGCCTCTAGCAATCACCCCTCATCCCGCCTTGGCCTCCCAAAGTGTGAGGAACACAGGTGGGAGTCATTGTGCCTGGCCTGCCTCAGGCTCTGAACAAATTTCTGATCTCATGAAATCTAGATTTATTCTAAGAACACTGCAGCTGCCATAGAAAATCCTGGTTATGCTTTTAACTAGTTGGGTCATCTTGGACTATGTAATTTCACTATTATGGGTCTCAATTTCTTCATTTGAGAAATACAGAAGGTAAATGAAATTGTCTCCTTGGTTCTTTCTAGTAATCAAATTTTTGATTCTTTGAAGATATTCTTAATTATTGGAAAAGGAAAAAAAGGCACTCTTTTTGAAATCACATTTCAAACTACTTGTGCTAACATCCTTTGACTACTTAAAAAACTGAAGTAGAGGGAGGACACCCCGTGTCTGCGGAGCGGCTGTCGCCTGTGAGCAGTGAGATCCAGGGACCGAGTCTCAGCCTCGCTGCCGCCGCCCACAGACTGCTGAGCCCTTGTCTGTCCATCTGTCCGCCCACAGACTGCTGAGCCCTGTCTGTCCATCTGTCCACCCACAGACTGCTGAGCCCCTGTCCGTCCGTCAGCCCACAGAATGCTGAGCCCTGTCTGTCCATCTGTCCACCCACAGACTGCTGAGCCCCTGTCCGTCCGTCTGTCCGCCCACAGACTGCTGAGCCCCTGTCCGTCTGTCTGTCCGCCCACAGACTGCTGAGCCCCTGTCCGTCCGCTCATCTGTCCACCCGGAGACTGCTGAGCCCGTCCGTCCATCTGTCCACCCGGAGACTGCTGAGCCCGTCCGTCCATCTGTCCACCCGGAGACTGCTGAGCCCCTGTCCGTCCGCCCATCTGCCCACAGACTGCTGAGCCCCTGTCCGCCCATCTGTCCACCCGGAGACTGCTGAGCCCCTGTCCGTCCATCTGTCTGCCCAGAGACTGCTGAGTCCCTGTCCGTCCGCCCACAGACTACTGAGCCCCTGTCCGTCCGCCCATCTGTCCACCCGGAGATTGCTGAGCCCAGTCCGTCCATCTGTCTGCCCACAGACTGCTCAGTCCCTGTCCGCTCATCTGTCTACCCGGAGACTGCTGAGCCCCTGTCCGTCTGCCCGTCCGCCCACAGACTGCTGAGCCCCTGTCCGTCCGTCTGCCCAGAGACTGCTGAGCCCCTGTCCATCCGTCTGTCCGCCCAGACTGCTGAGCCCCTGTCCGTCCGTCTGTCCACCCGGAGACTGCTGAGCCCCTGTCCGTCCGTCCGCCCACAGACTGCTGAGCCCCTGTCCGTCCATCTGTCTGCCCAGACTGCTGAGCCCCTGTCCGTCCATCTGTCTGCCCAGACTGCTGAGCCCCTGTCCATCCGTCTGTCTGCCCAGAGACTGCTGAGCCCCTGTCCATCAGTCTGCCCAGAGTGCTGAGCCCCTGTCCGTCCATCTGCCTGCCCAGAGACTGCTGAGCCCCTGTCCGTCCCTCCGTCTGTCTGCCGCCACTCCGGACACAGAGCATCCACTCATGGATAAAAACGAGCTGGTTCAGAAGGCCAAACCGGCCGTGCAGCCTGCATGAAGTCTGTCCTGAGCAAGGAGCTGAATTATCCAACGAGGAGAGGAATCTTCTCTCAGTTCCTCCTAAGAATGTGGTAGGAGCCCGCAGGTCATCTTGGAGGCTTGTCTTAAGTACTGAGCAAAAGACAGAAGGTGCTGAGAAAAAACAGCAGATGGCTCGAGAATACAGAGAGAAAATTGAGACGGAGATAACGGAAATCTGCAATGATGTACTGTCCCTTTGGAAAAGTTCGTGATTCCCATTGCTTCACAAGCAGACAGCAACGTCTTCTATTTGAAAATGAAAGATTACTACCGTTACTTGGCTGAGGAATTGTGGACCGGTCACAACAGGCGGACCAAGAAGCTTTTGAAATCAGCAAAAAGGAAATGCAGCCAACACATCCTGTCAGTCTGGGTCTGGCCCTCAACCTCTCTGTCTTCTATTCTGAGACTGTGAACTCCCCAGAGAAAGCCTGCTCTCTTGCAAAGACAGCTTTTGATGAAGCCACTGCTGAACTTGATACATTAAGCGAAGAGTCATACAAAGATAGCACGCTAGTAATGCAATTGCTGAGAGACAACTTGACATTGTGGACATCCGATACCCAGGGAGATGAAGCTGAAGCAGGAGGAGGGAAAATTAACCGGCCTTCCAACTTGTGTCTGCATCACTCTAAAATTTACACAGTAGACCATATTGTCATCCATGCTGTCCCACAAATAGTTTTGTTTACGATTTATGACAGGTTTATGTTACTTCTATCTGAATTTCTATATTTCCCATGTGGTTTTTATGTTTAGTATTAGGGGAGCAGAGCCAGTTAACATTTAGGGAGTTATCTGTTTTCATCTTGAGGTGGCCAATATGGGGATGTGGAATTTTTATACAAGTTATAAATGTTTGGCATAGTACTTTTGGTACATTGTGGCTTCACAAGGGCCAGTGTTAAAACT
>CAUYRH010065687.1:0-13967 GCA_963574655.1 Perodicticus potto | reverse complement strand
TAAATGTCTTCACATAGTGATTTAAAGGCCATGAAGGCTATGTTAAATAGTTTAATGAAAATATTTTAGATTGTATATAAAGTCAGCACATTGTGCCCCATGATTGCACCAATGTACACAATTATGATTTAATAAAAATTTTAAAAAATAATAATATGCCCTTATTATGTTAATGTCCATAGGATCAGTAGCGATATCACTTTCCTTATTTCCTAAGAGATTGGTAATCCTTTTTTCCTTAATTTATCAATTTTATTGATCTTCTTGAAGAACCAACTTTTCAGTTTCATTGATTTTTCTCAATTGTTTTATACTCCATTAATTACTACTTTTTTTTTTTTTTTTTTTTGAGACAGAGCCACAAGCTGTCACCCTGGGTAGTAGAGTGTCATGGCATCACAGCTCATAGCAACCTCCTACTCCTGGGCCCAAGCGATTCTCTTGCCTCAGCTTCCCAAGTACCTGGGATTATAGGCGCCCAACACAACGCCTGGCCATTTTTCGGTTGTAGTTGTCATTGCTGTTTGGCAGGCCCAGGCTGGATTCAAACCCGCCAGCTCTGATATATGTGGCTGGTGCCTTAGCCTCTTGAGCTACAAGCACCAAGCCAATTACTACTTCTTTTAATGGAAGTTGATTGTGTAGTGGTGTAATTACTACTTTCATCTTTTTCTTTTTTTTAGACATACTCTCACTCTGTTGCCCTGGGTAAAGTGCAGTGGCTTCATTATAGCTCATAGCAACCTCAGCCCCATGGGCTCAAAAGATCCTCTTGCCTCAGCCTCCCAAGTAGCTGGGACTACAGGCACCTACCACAACACCAGGCTAGTTTTCCTATTTTTGGTAGAGACAGAGTATTGCTCTTGCTCAAGCTTGTCTCAACCTTGTGAGCTCAAGCAATCCACTAGCCTTGGACTCCCAGAGTGCTATGACTACAGGAGTGTGCCTGGCTGCTACTTTTATCTTGATTATTTTTTTCTTTTTTGAGACAGAGTGGTCTTACTCCATTGCCTCAAGCTAGAGTGCTGTGGCATCATAGCTCACAGAACCTTAAAACTCCTGGGCTCAAGCGATCCTCTTGCCTCAGCCTCCCAAGTAGCTGAGACTGCAGGCACCTGCCACCATGCCTAACTAGTTTTTGTTTTTAGTAGAGATGGGGTCTCACTCTTGCTCAAGCTGGTCCTGAACTCCTGAGCTCAAGCAATCCATATACTTCAGCCTCCCAGAGTGGTAGGATTATAGGTATGGGCCACTGTACTTCGCCTGATCTTTACTATTTTCTTTCTTCTGGTTGCTTACTTTGGATTTAATGTGCTCTTTTTCAAAGTTCTTAGGTGCAAACCTAAGTCACTGACTTTAGACCTGCTTTTGTAGGCAAAGTACTTAATGCTACAAATTTCCCCCTAGGAACTACCTTATCTGCCTCCCAGAGTCTTTGTTTTCTTTTTTTTTTTCTTGAATTTTGCATTTAATTGTTTTAGTTTGAAGGGGTTTTTTTTGAGACAGTCTCACTTTCGTCCTCAGTAGAGTGCTATGGCATCACAACTCACAAAAGCCTCAAACTCTTGGGCTCAAATGATTCACTTGCCTCAGCCTCCCAAGTAGTTGAGACTACAGGCGCCTGCACAATGCCCGGCTTTTTTTTTTTTTAAGAGAGGAGGTCTTTAGCTGGGCGTGTGGCAGGCGCCTGTAGTCCCAGCTACTCGGGAGGCTGAGGCAGGAGAATTGCCTAAATCCAAGAGCTAGAGGTTGCTGTGAGCTATGATGCCACAGCACTCTACCTAGGGTGACAGAGTTAGACTCTGTCTCTAAAAAAAAAAGAGACAAGGTCTTGCACTGGCTCAGACTGGTCTGGAACTCCTGAGCTTAGGCAATCCACCTGCCTCAGCTTCCCAGAGTGCTAGGATTACAGGCTTGAGCCACCTCCCCCACGCCTGCCCTTTGTTTTCTTTTTTTAGGGACAGGGGTAGGGGGTGTGATGGGGGTGTGTGTCTCACTATCACCCAGACTGAAGTGCAGCAGCCGGATCATAGCTCACTGCAGCCTCAAACTCCTGGGCTCACGTGATCCTCCCATCTAAGCCCCCAAGTACCTGAGACTATAGGCATGCTACTGTTGTCTAGCTAATCTGTTTTTGAAGAGGTAGGTTTCTTGCTATGTTACTGGGGCTGTTGTCTAACTCCTGGCCTCAAGCAATCCTCCCAGTACTCAGGATTATAGGCCTGGTACCCTAAGTCCCCCAAGTTTTCTGATATGTCATTTTCATTCAGTTAAAAATATTTTCTCATTTCCTTTCTAATGTCCACTTTGTTCTTTGTGCGTTACTTAGAATTGTATCGTGTAGTTTCCAAATATTTGTGTATTTTTCCAGATGTCTGTTACTGATTTTTAATTTAACTGGATTGTGGCCAAAAAATACAGACTTTATATGACTGAATCCTTTTGAATCTGAGACTTGTGTTATGAACCAGAAGACAGACTGTCTGGGTAAATGTTACATGTGCACTTGAAGAACAAGTATATTCTGCTATTTAAGTCTTCTATTTTCTTACTGTTTTTCTGTCTACTTGTTTTGTCAACTAATGAAAGGTATTTAAATTCCAAGATACAACTGCAGATACTATTTCATTTCTCTTTTTTCTTTCGTGCATTCTGAAGCTTCATTATTTAGGATTGTTATGTCCTCTTGATTAATTAATTCCATTATTACATAACTTGGTGTTAGTTATTTGCCTTACCTATCTCAGACAAGAATACTTTGGAAAACACATAGGAAACTAATGGCAAAATGTTTAATAGAGGAAGTAAAAATTTTTAATGTATTTTCTTTATTATCTGTAAGTTTTATCTATGCTTGTCTCCAACTACTCATATAAATGAGGTCTGCCTAAGTTTTATCAGATCTTTACACATAATTTATTGTTGTGAAATACTAAACAAATTAGCAGTATATTATCCTTCACAACTCCCTGTGAGGTGAGTTGTACTGATTTAGTGATGAGGAACAAAGCACACAGAGTTCAAGGATTTGCCTCAGAAACCAAACTCAAGATTTCCCAGCCTGTTAGTTGACCTCTTTAGTACAGGGCATTTTATTCCGACATAATTATGCCTGCTGGCTCAGATATGAACTTGCTTTATTCTAAGAAAAAGATTACAATCAGAGAAATACTTGAATTCAACGTGGTTCCTCCTCTCCATGGAAGAAATAAATAATGAGTATGTTATAAAACTTGATCTTGAAACACTCCTTTCAAGTACACCACCTCAAGCTCATGCCTTCTAGTATCTTTCCAAGCAACGAAGCATGATGGAAGAGACACTCGGTAAATCTGAAGATTAAGATTCAGACACGAAAAATTTTACTCTATCCATGACCTAGTTTAAGGTAGAAAAATCTGTTGGTGTTTAATTTTGATGAATTACTATTCTTGGAAAGGAAATCCAGACTACATAGTCCATAGACATACTAGGATGAGAGTAAAAATGGCCCATCCAGCTAATCCACTACACCCTTTGTAGAAAATCTTTTCTTCTACAAGGACAGTAAACATGCATAGTTTTCTTACCCTATGTTAATGTCCCAAGAAGTTGACAATTAACCAACAACTCAGTCTTCTGTCCCTCAAGTCCTAGGCAAGACCACCATGGAACTACACTGGCACAAAATATAAGAATTTAGAATGTCTGATTTGTGTTCAAGATGACTTAGGAGTCACATAAAAGTGTGAAGTTCAGAAGGCTGTGAGCTACCACTTATCTTACTCCTTCAAGATGAAAAAAGGACCAAAGAGGGCAAATGCCTGGCTAGTTTTTCTTTCTTTTTTTTTTTGGAGACAGTCTTACTTTGTTACCCTTGGTAGAGTGCCGTGACCTCACAGCTTACAGCAACCTCCAACTCCTGGGCTTAAGCGATTCTCTTGCCTCAGCCTGCCAAGTAGCTGGGACTACATGTGCCCACCACAACATCTGTCTTTTGTTGTTGTTGTTGTTGCAATTGTCATTGCTGTTTTAGCTGGCCAGGGCCTGGTACGAACCCGCCACCCTCAGTATATTAGGCCAGCGCCCTACCCACTGAGCCACAGGCGCCGTCCCAAGTTTTTCTATCTTTACTACATCTCACTCTACCTTAGGCTGATCTCTGAACTCCTGAGCTCAAGCAATCCACACACCTCAGCCTCCCAAAGGGCCAGATTACAGGCATGAGCCAACATACTGGCCAGAGCCTTTTATTTTTCATTTGCCTCTCTTTCATTTTTTAAAACAATCTTTTCTTTTTTTAATTAGGTCAAACTTTTTTAAGAAAGGATTAGGGAACCGGGGCATACTGGTCTGAAAGGTGGTCCCCCAAAAGAGATTCATATCCTAATCTTTGAACCTGTGAATATTACCTTTTACAGCAAAAGATGTGATTAAAAGATATGAGATGCCTAAGCCCAAGAGTTAGAGGCTGCTGGGAGCTATGACACCATGGCACTCTACCCAGGGCAACGGCTTGAGACACTATCTCAAAAAAAAAAGATATGAGGGGAGGCATTTATTCTGCTTCATTCAAGTGAGACATAAATGCAATCACACGTATTGTTATGAGAGAAGCAGATGGAGTTTTGAGACAAATACACAAAGCTGAAGACAATACAAAATCAGAGAGAAAGATGAGGCCATCAGCCATGGAATGCTGACCACCATCAAGAACAGACTCTCGACTCGGCGCCTGTGGCTCAGCGGGCTAAGGCACCAGCCACGTACACCTGAGCTGGTGGGTTCGAATCCAGCCTGGGCCCACCAAACAACAATGACAGCTGCAACCAAAAAAGGGCCGGGTGTTGTGGCAGGCGCCTGTAGTCCCAGCTACTTGGGAGGCAGAGGCAGGAGACTCGCTTGAGCCCAGGAATTGGAGGTTGCCGTGAGCTGTGATGCCACAGCACTCTACCAAGGGTGACAGCTTGAGGCTCTGTCTCAAAAAAAAAAAAAAAAAGAACAGACTCTCTCCTAGAGCCTCCAGAGGGGGCTTCACGCCTTAGTTGCAGACTTCTGATCTCCCAAATTGTGAAAAGAATAAATTCCTCCTATTTTAAGCTAGTCTGTGCAACAAGAAAATAATACATCTGGGAAACAGAAATTTAAAAATCATAAATTACATATATGCAAAACCATTGTGCTTCAAGTAACCCAAAGAATGCCTAAAAACCTTTAATTCAGCAATTTTCTTTCTTTCTTTTTTTTTTTTTTTGGAGAATGTCTTACTTTGTTACCCTTGGTAGAGTGCCGTGACCTCACAGCTCATAGCAACCTCCAACTCCTGGGCTTAAGCGATTCTCTTGCTTCAGCCTCCCAAGTAGCTGGGACTACAGACGCCCACCGCAACACCCACCTATTTTTTTGTTGCAGTTTGGCCAGGGCCGGGTTCGAACCTGCCATCCTCGGTATATGGGGCCAGCGCCCTACACAATGAGCCACAGGCGTCACCCAATCCAGCAATTTTCAACTAGGGTGCCATGAAAAACCTTATTTTTTATTTTTTTTCGGAGACAAGAGTCTCACTTTGCTGCTCTTGGTAGAGTGCTGTAGCATCATAGTTCACAGCAACCTCAAACTCCTGGGCTCCAACAATTCACTTGCCTCAGCCTCCCCAATAGCTGGGACTATAGGTGCCCACCCATAATGCCATGCTATTTTCACAGACGAGGTCTTGCTCTGGCTCAGGTTGGTCTCGAACTCATGAGCTCAGGGAATCCACCTGCCTCTGTCTCCCAAGGGCTAGTATTATAGGCATGAGCCACCTTGCCCAGCCCCTGCCATGAAAAATTTTAAAGATCATTAATTAAATCATTTTTGAGGCTGGGCACAGTGGTTCATACCTGTAATTCTAGCACTCTGGGAGGCCAAGGCTGAGCATGAGCTCAGGAGTTCGGGATTAGCCTGAGGCAAGAACAAAAACCCGTCTCTACTAAAAATAGAAAAATTAACTGGGCATTATGGTGGGCGCCATAGTCCCAGTTACTTGGAGGCTAAGGTAAGAGGCTCATCCAAAACCAAGTTTGAGGTTGCTATGAGCTATCATGCCATGGCACTATACCCACGGCAGCTGAGTGAGACTCTGTCCCCAAAAATAAATAAATAAATAAAAACAACATAATTTAATTGTGCTACATAAGTTTAACTATAGGTTCAAATGTGCCATGAGATAGAAAAGATTGAAAAACACTGCTGTAATCCCTCATTTCAAGGGGTAAATTGAAGCAACCATAGGATATGATTTGCCCAAAAATAAATTGGCAGAACTGAGAAGACAAGCTCAAAAAGGTCTAATATTTACATAGCTGCTAACAAGAACAGGGTAGGTTTTTCTGCAAACATGCTAGCTAGTAGAGCTCCTGGACAGACTAAACATAGGCAGCAGTTGTCACTGTGGGTGTTCTTCCAGCACAAGTGTAAAGCTGTCATCAGAAATAAGTATGTGGCTTTGAGTGGCTTGCAGAAATCCAGTGAATCTTCATCTTGGATTCCATACAACTCAACTCCTCTAATGATGACCCAGACTCCTTCCTATCAGTATATGTTAAAATCATCCTCTATAAGCAGGGAGTAAAATCAAAGTTTATGTCAGGAGAAAAAGATGATTTCTTGGAGTCCAAGCTCCTGAATAACAATGTGTAAATAGGTATAATCAATCAGGCTGTATCTGCACTATAATTTATTACTTTTAAAATCAATATCATTAACAAAGCTATAAGTTCACATTCATGTAAGGTGAATGGAAATAAAAATAAACCAGGCAAAATGACAAAATAAAAGCTAGAAATGCTTTACCATGGGGAATCATTAAATGGGCTATTCCAATAAGATATGGAAATCATGGCAAAAATGATTAATAAGTAAAATAAGACGGCCAATAAAAGCAAAAACACTCACTAGCCTTCCTCAGAAACCTCCGTACCCTGGATACCAAACCTTTCTCTCTCTCTAGAGTATTGGCAAGGACTCTGAGAATCTCCAGAACTTTCTCAACCATATAAACATCCAGTTACTTCAGATGTATGTTTCTTTCTTTTTCCAATTATCATCCTGATCATCTAGTACCCAGACAGATGTTTTCTACTTAGTTTTCACCCAGACCAGTGAAGATGTTTTATTTTCCCTTTTAGCAAACAACATTTTTATATCTGGTTGTAATAGTATGTCTCTAAGTACCATGCACAAATGCTATAACTTTTGACTGAGGTATATACTTTGTATTAACAGAGTAGTATAATTTAACAACCAAACAAGTTTCTCTAAAGCAGCAGTTCTCAACCTGTGGGTCACAACCCCTTTGGGGGTCTCTTGCATATCAGATATTTACATTACGATTCATAACAGTAGCAAAATTACAATTATGAAGTAGCAACAAAAATAATTTTATAGTTGGGGGTCACCACAAGATGAGGAACTGTATTAAAAGGTCGCAGCATTAGGAAGGTTGAGAACCACTGCTGTAAAGGCAAAAAATAAGTCTACAGTTAAGAATTTCACTGTGATAACCTCAGAATTTCAACAAACAATTCCAAACTGGGCGGGCATGGTGGCTCACGCCTGTAATCCTAACACTCTGAGAGTCTGAGGCATATGGATTGCTTGAACTCAGGCGTTCAAGACCAGTCTGAGCAAGAGTGAGACCCGTGTCTACTAAATGTTGAAAAAGTAGGCCGGGCACAGTGGCTCATGGCTCCTGCCTGTAATCACAGCACTTTAGGAGGCTGAGGCCGGTAGATTGTCTTAGCTCAAGAGTTCAAGACCACCCTGAGCAAGAGGAAGACCCCATCTCTAAAAATAGCAAGGTGCTTGGGAGGCTGAGACAAGAGGAGCACTTGTGCCCAAGAGTTTGAGGTTGCTGGGAGCTATAACTACTATGGCACTCTACCGAGGGGAAAAAGACAGACTGAGATTCTGTCTTGAAGAAAAAAAGAAAAACTAGCCGGGTACTGCACATTAGCCTATAGTTGGGCAAAATCATCTAACTCAAAGCCTATCTTATAATAAAGTGTTGAATATCTCATATAATTTAGTGAATACTGTACTGAAAGCGAAAAACAGAATGGTTGTATGGGTACTCAAAGTACAGTTTTTTTTTTTCTTTTGAGACATAATTTTACTTAGTTGCCCTGGGTAGAGTGCCATGGTGTCATAGCTCACAGCAATCTCAAACTCCTGGGCTCAAGTGATTCACTTGCCTCAGCCTCCCAATTAGCTAGGACTATAGGCACCAGCCACAATGCCCAGCTATTTTTTTATTTTTTGAGACAGAGCCTCAAGCTGTCACCCTGGGTAGAGTGCTGTGGCATCACAACTCACAGCAAACTCCAACTCCTGGGCTCAAGTGATTCTCCTGCCTCCACCTCCCAAGTAGCTGGGACTACAGGTGCCTGGCACAACATCCAGCTATTTTTTGGTTGTAGCCATCATTGTTGCTTGGAGGGCCTGGGCTAGATTCAAACCCGCCAGCTCAGGTGTATGTGGCTGGTGCCTTGGCCGCTTGAGCCACAGGCGCTGAGCCCACCCAGCTATTTTTTAGAAATTAGATGTCACTCTTGTGCAGGCTGGTCTTGAACTTGTGAGCTCAGCAATCCACCTGCCTCAGTCTCCCACAGGGCTAGGATTATAGGTGTGAGCCACCACACCTGGCCCTGAAGTACAGTTTCTATTGAACATTTATTACTAGTGCTCCAGTGGCTCAATCGGATAGCGTCTCGTTACTGCTGTAACACTATGAACATTTATTACTTCTTCAACATTTTAAGGCTGAAAAATCCTATACTGACCCATTAGAAGTTGGAGACCATCTGTACAAGTAGATGGGATTAATCTGCTAAGGTAGCGTGACTGGTTACCAATTCTTCAGATTCAGTGTTGTTCTCCCCACTCCACCTCCACAAAAAACCTGCACATCTACAGAAACATCTGTGAAATCAGTTCATTGTCAACTGACCTTTTTAAAGAAAATGAAATAGCATACTGTAGATGAGAAAATATAAGAGTGCTCTGCACATTTATTTACTTAGTGAAACTTGTTTCAATGTATGTACAGGGTCAATGTAAAATACATTTCTCAATGAGGGTCAAAGTAAAAAAAGTTCGAGACACTCACTGATCCAAAAGAATTCCAGGAAAGGAAAGAGGCTTAAACCAAGTGAAAAATTTAAGAAGCATCTGAGGCAAAGTTTACTTTCTTCATAAACATTATAGCCTCTCACTTTACTTAGCAGAGAAAAAAAAAAAAACATAATAGCCAGCATTTTAGGAAATAAAACAAACACAAGATGAAACCAATTGTATATTTAAATTGTAAGAAATGGTAAAAACCTTGAACATTTCCTTTTATCCAATGGAACAATGATCTATTCTATATCTGAATAGAGCATTAGGACTTAGTGATCCATTTACCAAAGGCTACTCCCTAAACACTTCATCCATCTTCTTCCACCTTTACCTAATGACATCATCGCACACTACAGCCTCAAACTCCTTGGGCTCAAGCAATCCTCCCATCTCAGCCTCCTAAGGAGTTGGGATTGCAGCCTCGGGCTACTGAGCCCAGTCAGCTCTAGCATTTCAGATTAATGATTTTCAAGTAATGGGAATCCCACTTCTCCCATTGGCAGTATCTGCAAATATTCTGATTGTCACAAACTGGGGTGTGGGGAAAGGTGAGATGCTTCTGGCATCTAGTGGGTAGAGACAAGGGACGCTCCTAAATATTTTACAATGCAGATTCACAGGACACCCACCCACCCTCTCAATGAGGAACTACTTGGCTCAAAATACCAATAGTGCTGAAATTGAGAAACTCTGCTGCAGACCATTTGTATTTCTTTCAAACCTAAATAAATCCAAGACAGATATCCTTACCCCATGTCACTTTAGTTTCTAGAAGTTCAGCAACTGCACTATGTACAAATAGGTTTATAACCAAGTATAAAATATAGCTATGTCCTTTTGCAAGTGCCACAGAACACAAAAATCTCTCGGGTTCATTATAAGCTTCACTAAAATCATTTATTTTTGGTACAAAGTCAGAAAGGTCTCTAATAATAAGTGTACTTCATATCTGGTTGATTTCCTTACAGTAAATATTTTTCCTTGACCTTAAATAAATGTGTCAACAATAAAGCTGCAGGACTCTGATACAGCAAATACGTAATGTATCGTTTCCCTAAAGGTGGTGGAATAAGTAGAGTGGACACGGCCAATAAGAGATAGACTGCAGGGCGGTGCCTGTGGCTCAAAGAAGTAGGATGCCAGCCCCAGAGGTGGTGGGTTCAAAACCAGCCCCGGCCTAAAACTGCAAAAAAAAAAAAACAGACAGACTGCATATAAATTACACTTTGAAGGAAATTTAATCAAAAGGCAAGGCTCGGCGCCTGTGGCTCAATGGGCTAAGGCACCACTCACGTACACCTGAGGGATTGGTTCGAATCCAGCCTGGGCCCGCCAAACAACAATGACGGTTGCAACCAAAAAAAAAAAAAAAAATGGCTGGGCGTTGTGGCGGGCCCCTGTAGTCCCAGCTACTTGGGAGGCGGAGGCAGGAGACTCGCTTGAGCCCAAGAATTGGAGGTTGCTGTGAGCTGTGATGCCACAGCACTCTATCCAGGGTGACAACTTGAGGCTCTGTCTCAACAACAACAAAAAAGGCAAAAAATAAAAAAAATAAACCAGGTGTGTATGTTTGAGTGTTCTGGCCTCCCAAGACCTAAATATTACTCTTCAAGCAGCCTGCTTTTTATTCAGTTAGACAATCCTCAAATGAACAGAAAAAAGGGCTTAGGAAATGAGTAATGGTGTGAAGAAAAATACATATGGGAGGCAAATTTCCTGAGAAAGACTAAAATAAAAGCATTGGGGCCATTAATAATAGAGGAAAGTGGTGGTGGTAAGTATGTGATTATGACGTCAAACACAAAAACAACGGAGCTCCATTTTCTTAAATTTTAATCACAATTTATTATCCCGGCAAGGATTGAAACAATAGAGAACCTACTTGCCTCCATCTCATCCCCCTAAAACTAACACACTTTCTGTATAGATTTCCAAAACTTTTCCTATGGACCTACAAACTTATCTGCGGAAGTATGCATTACGCTGAGGGAGATTTTCCTGGAGACGCCTTTCCATTACATTACAGAGATTTATCCTACTCGTCCTAACATTTTCAGTCAGTCTTCCTAAAAAAGCGAGTTCTCAAAGTCGGAAGTCTCCCCCGCTCCCCAAAATCTAAACTGGTGGCCGGTGGGATGTACCGAGGTGGGGTGGGGGAATGCCCAGCCTGAGGCATGGAGGGGCAAACGTACGCCTTCCCCAACAAGGAGGGGTACGGGGTCGAGGCTAACGGCTTCACGAGAGAAGCCAATGTGGATCAAATATCCGCCCTCCCGCGCCATCACGGCACTGAATCGCCTTCCTCACAGCCCCAAGTCTAAGACTTCCCTTGTCTGGAGAGCCAACTGGGCTACGTGTGCGAGCGCCTTCCTCAGGCTGTCCGCCTACTGGCTCCCAATTCTGCCCATCCCTTTAACCGCCCGACCCCCGCGTTCCCCATTGGAGTCAAACCGCAGCCTCCCGGAGAAGCCCAACCTACCGCGCGCTCGGTGCTCACTGGCTCAGAGAACCGCTGCTCAGGAAAAGAAAACCCGCCTCCCACATTCGATGGCCCAAGGGCCGATCAGTCGGCAGCTCGAGGCAGACTCAATTGGCCTACACACTAGCCAGTCAAACTCCTGGCCTGCACAGCTCCGAAGTACCTAGGCGATAAGACATCCCGCCCCCTGTTCTACCATTGGTTGGCCCGACCCACCGCTGCCCCTTCACTTTCCCCCACCCCGCGGTCCATTCATTTCGCACAATAACGGGCCCAACTGGAGTCAGTTCAAGACCTCGTATGGGCAGATAAGACTGTGTGCCACTTACCCGGGATTGAGAACGATCACTCACGCTACCGTCTGCCCTAGTCCTCTATGGTAAAACGGCACCACAAGCCACCTCTGCCGCCGCCTTCTGCGCAACGCCAACCGCCCGCCAAAACGGATCCTTCCCTGCGCCTGCGCAACCAATCCTGGGCCCCAGACCCTTTCTCCGCCCATTACGCACGCGCAAAGCGGGGCTCAACGCCCGCCACTACGCAGGCGCCGTAGGTTCATCGCCCTCTCCCGCCCGCCATTTCACGTGTTTCCAAGAAGCAGGCGGAACTTCTTACTGCGCCTGCGTAAATTCGCCATTTTACTACACATGCGCTCAACAGGCGGTTGTTGCAAAAAAAAAAAAAAAAAATTGTCTCGGGCTACTTTTTAATGCAAAATATTAATAATGCATTGTCAAGAGAGTTAAATGTAACAGGAGGCGTGGATTAATAAAAAGGCGTCTAAACATCCTAGATAGATTCAAATTGAAATTAGTGGGTTACCCAATCAGACTGCTTAAGAATAAAATTACTCTAGCGCCAATGGATTCCAAGGGGTAGAGACTACGTAGACCGCCCTAATGGATGACGTTACACAAGCGTGTAGCACCACAGACCAATAGTAGGGCGAAGCGATGTCAACCATCCAATCAGTGCTACGTAGGGGCGGAGTCTACCAATACTGGAGGCTAGGAGGCGGGATTAAAAAGAAGCCGAAGGTAGGCTGGCAGATACGTTCGTTAGCTTACTCCTTTCTGCCTGTGGACGCTGCCGAGGAAGCATCGTTAGTCTCTCTTCCCCTGCCGTCATGTCTAAGTCAGAGGTAAGTCAGGCGCCCTTTGCAGTTTAATTTCTTCTTTGCCCCATTCTGAATTCGGTAGAATGCGGTTTGGTATCGTTGCTTTCACCAGCCCATTCGACAGTTCTTTGGTCGCTGCCAGGGCCTACCCCTCCCAAAGTTCAAGTCGCCATTTTGTCCTCTTCGTCGCCATGAGGCCACCGTCCGCCAGCCACTAGTTACTACCCTGGCTCGTTACTCGCTGCAAAACTTTAAGGCGCATATGGTGTATTTTTTTTATCTTGTCTGGGTGAGCGAGCTACTTAAGGAGCTATTAATCCCTTTTTGGCGATGCACCGTCCGCCCTGGTCTTTTGTTGCGCGTGCGTCAGAGGGAGAGTAGGGACGCATGCGCCTGCGGCTCCCAGCCCCCAGTATCCCACCTCCCCTGATGGGGAGAAGCACGTGTCTTGTTGCGACCTGAGCGAACAATAAGTGCCACGTGCGTTACGTCTCTACTTTTGTTTCTTCTTAATGGAAACTGATTCGTATTAAAGCCCAGTTCAATGCTTTTTTCCTTACTCTAGTCTCCTAAAGAGCCCGAACAGCTCCGGAAGCTATTCATTGGAGGGTTGAGCTTCGAAACGACTGATGAGAGTCTGAGGAGCCATTTTGAGCAATGGGGAACGCTCACAGACTGCGTGGTAAGACTTAAAAGGGACAAAAGGCAGCAGAATTGGTCGGTTTTTGACTTATCATTGCAGTTTCTGTCTGAATATTTAATAAAGGTAAATGGAATTATAACCAGAAACTGCCAACGGAATTTACTGCCTTCTTTGATTTGAAAAACTAGCCTCTTAAATTGAGAGTAGTAGGAAGCTGTGCTGCCTTGTGTGAAGGACCAAGTTTACTTGTAGTTGAAACAAAGTTAGCGACAGTAACTTCTGGGGTCAGAATGTTTGAAATGATCTAACGCTTTTCTCAGGTAATGAGAGATCCAAACACCAAGCGCTCCAGGGGCTTTGGGTTCGTCACATACGCCACCGTGGAGGAGGTGGATGCAGCAATGAATGCAAGGCCACACAAAGTGGATGGAAGACTTGTGGAACCATAGAGAGCTGTTTCCAGAGAAGATTCTCAAAGACCTGGTGCCCACTTAACTGTGAAAAAGATCTTTGTTGGTGGCATTAAAGAAGATACTGAAGAACATCACTTAAGAGACTATTTTGAACAGTATGGGAAAATTGAAGTGATC
>CAUYRH010065686.1:0-21034 GCA_963574655.1 Perodicticus potto | reverse complement strand
AGAAATGATAAAGGAGAAATAACAACAGACACTTCAGAAATTTGAAAAATCCTCAATGATTACTAGAATAACTTTACATATGTATTGAAAATATTTTTTGGCATTTAAAAAATTCAATCCATCTTTATGTATTGCCTCCCTTTTTGAATTACAACATATATATTAAAAATTACCCAATTGAGTTCATTATAGTTCATAAATTTTTATTTTGCCCAGGATGGTATTGAACTCTTAGGTTCAGGCCATCCTCTTGCCTTGGCCTCCCAAGTAGCTGAGACTATATAGGCTTATGCTACTGTGCTCAGCTATATTTCATGAATTTTATTCTAATTTTTAAATTACATCTTAAGCTCTTTGAGTAAAGGAATAAAATTATACCTCTTTTGAAGCCTATACTTTGCTTAGGACTTGTTAAGTACCACCTGACTGATAAGCAGTGGCTTCCAATTATTGAATGCCATGATAGACATTCATGTGTGTGTATGTATCCATATGTACATTCACAGAGGGTATCAAAAAATGTATACACACTTTAAATAATGTTACCTATGTATTGCTTTTTGACATTGAACTGAAGGTACCATTACTGGTAAAATCTACCTAGACATGTTACACACATCCTCTTTACCTACAATTCATACACAATTAGGAATGATCAATTTTATTTCCAAGAAGATCTCTTAAAATCCATACACTTTTTTTTGGCATCCCCAGTATATGAATATATAGATATGCAGTATAACTACATGTGTGTGTATGTGTATATATATAAAATGTACATACAATCTTGTTTAATCTTTAAAATAACCAAATGAGGAGAGCATATTCTGTTCTTATTTACAGATCGAGAAAACAAGACTTGTAGAGGAAATGGAATAGCTCAGATGATGTGTTTTAGAAGAACGATTTGAACTGATGTCTATTTTGCCTTTGAAGCATTCATTTTTCAATATGCCACCACATAGTCCTCTAGCTTTCTTTTTTCTTTCTTAGGAATTAGTTAGTTGTTGACTCTTTTGGAAAGGTAGAAGGAAGTTTAAAACAGCATAAAGCATTTTCATCTGGTGTCTTCTAGAAATTAGGACCAAGGTGTGTCCCTTTAGAGAAAACCAGAAAAATGGCAGAATTGACATTTGATTAACAGTTTGGGGAGGGAGAAGAGGTGGGGCTTACTACACTTCTGCCTCTGTTTCTGTACAGTTGAAATTGATTGGTATAAGTTCAGAAAATTTATTTATACTATAGAAAAGCAAATGGAAGGGGTGGAGCTAGAAATGCACGTTGACGGATAGCCATGGGCACTGCTTTGAGCCTGCTCTCCATATGGGTACTGGGAGTGTTCAAAGATAGCACTTGTACCTAGATGAGCCTGAAGAGCACAGCTATGATTTACTAAAAAAAAAAAATATATATATATATATATTTTATATATATTTTTATATATATTTTTTATATATATATTTTATATATATATTTTATATATATTTTATATGCATATATATATGCATATATATATATATATTTTATATATATATGCAAAAGAAAAAGAGAAACAAAACAAAACAAAACAAAAGAAAAACCTGGTTCTTCAGGGAAAGGGTGGCAAAGTCACTTCTCACCACCTTCCCCACCCTAGAAACAGATTTTGACTATGTTATAAAAATGACTGTCAACATTTGTCTTTTGTTTTTATCAGTGGTTCTGCCTAGGCACAGACTCTGAATAACAAGTAAGCGTTTAATAAGATACTTAATAACCTGTTTTAAGTATTTAAATGCTTAAGACTCAGTGGCCGGACATAAAAGATCAGTCCAGGTATACAGTGGGTTTAAACAGAAAAGGAAACATTAGTTCTAAGCTGTTTTTATTGTAATTTTGGTAAGAAAATTAAAATAAAAAGTTTATGTCCAAGGTTCATATTTGTTTCTCTTCCTGTGTCCTAACTTTTATCTTTAATCTAACAAATGACTAAATAGGTTTGTCTAGACAAGCTGGGGGGTGGGGTGAGAAGGAAGTGTGGCAAAGCTGGCACAGAATCGGTAAAAGGGAAAACAACAAGGAAAGTCACAATGAACAAGCTGAACCACCCACACATAAAGCAATAAAATTGCATCAAAGTCATGTGAATATTGAAGAAACCAATGAAATCAAAGTTATAGATGAAGCTTGTTTGCTTAAGTATGGATAGTATGTGTTATTAGTTGAGATGTGTAAATGATTCGACATGGTGTCTGAATTCTAGCAGAGTTCTTTTTATTTGTTTTGTAATTTTTAATTTTTAAAGAAAAGAGATTTATTTGGCTCATAGTTCTACAGACTACACAGAGAATGTGGTGCCAGCATCTTTCTTCAGAATTCTTACTTTGATTTCAGTTTTTGATCTACCTTAGTTTGATAAAAATGCTGTTTTCCAGACGTGGATAGAAGCTGGTGACTTCATGTTAGCTGTGGGAGAATTCCAGTGTAACTGGGGAGATGATAAGTAAGCAGATATTTTCATTATAATAAAACAGAATGCTTGCTGTAAGGTAAAAAGTTGTAATAGAAATGATTTCTAATTAAAAAAAAGTTCTTGTTTACAGCTGGGCACAGTGGCTCACAGATTGCAGTGGCCTGTAATCCTAGCACTCTGGGAGGTTGAGGCAGGTGGATTGCTTGAGCTCACAAGTTCGAGACTAGCTTGAGCAAAAGTGAAACCTCAGTCTCTACTAAAAATAGAAAAACTGAGGCAAGAGGATTGCTTGAGCCCAAGTTGGAGGTTGCTGTGAGCTATGATGCCACAGTACTCTATCCAGGGTGACAGCTTGAGACTCTGTCTCAAAAAAAAAAAAAAAAAAAAAAAATCTTGTTTAAATCCCATTTAATAGATGTATGTAGACAGGTGTAGAAGGAGCAAAAATTCTAGAAATGGATAAATATCTGAATCCCGACTCTGCCTTCTGTGACTGAGCAAATTATCTGTAAAAGATACATTGTATATAAAATATAGGCATTAAAACACATATATCATATGTTATTTTAAATGCAACCACTGTTGCATGTTAATTAGCATTATATTTGGTTATTAGTTATTGAACTAATGCTATTTTATCATGTTTATACAAAATCATGAAAAATAATAACATCCAAGTGCTAGATTATAGAATGCTTTAACTTTATATACTGTGGTTTTTTTAAATAAAATATGTTTAGTCTTCTAAAATATACTTAAGTTTGGCCTTTGCAGAAAAAAATATTGCTTATATTTTTCTTTCATCATTCAGATGTTTTGATGTCATATAGATGCTAATGTTTTTGTTGTCAAGATGTGATTAGAAACCTTCCAAATAATCCTCTGTGGTGGTCAAAGTTATTTATGCCCAGATTGGATCTGATAACACATATTTAATAATAGTCACTTCAGAGTTCTTATGATTTTTTTAATCATACAAAATTTGATGCCAGAGCCCTTATAGCAGATGTGTTCAATCAGAAACAGCTTTATGAGAAATGCTCAACCCTCTATTAATCACCTCCCATCAATGTACCTTTTCCTGATATGGTTAATCTGTCTCCTTCAGACTCTAGAGTCAGAATACTTCTCTCAAGGTCGTCCATCTCCTCTCTCTGGAAGACACTGGTGATTTCAGAAGGAATTTGGCATTCCAGAGTCTGGCCTGTCCTCCTCCTCTGTTGGACTTTGGAGTCGATATTTTTCCCTCTCCAGTCAGCCCCAGGAATGGTTGGGTCTCCCTTGGCTGACCCAGTCCTGATACCTCCCCTTCCGTTCTTACCAGCCTGAGGACCAGCCTCTCTCCCTTGCTTTCCTGCCTTGCAACCAAGCATCCTTCTTTGTTTCTGAGCATTTCTCACTTAGTGTTCTTTCTCACATTCTGTGGGAAATATACCCTTACTCTTTAGTTTTTATTAACTTGATCTGTTTGATTCCCTCCAATTCCGTAAAGACTCATTTTGTCTGAGTAAACCTCTTCTGGTCACCTTGTCCCTTAGGTCTGATTCATCAATGGAATCTCCCTGTTTTTCCTCATTATGTGTTAGAGTCTAGTGTAAGCCCACTGGGAATTTTCATAAGTTCTTGTCAACTCTGAGACTTACAAAACTGGTGGAGTCACTTCCTCATTTCGGTGACCATGGAACTAACCCAACAAAGACCCAGAATTTAGGTGGCTGTCATTAGACTGATTTCTACACAACAGGGGGAATGATGCTGTGTGCCCTTTGGAGATCTCATCCACCCTCTGCATCTCCCCCTTTCAAATGAATGGACCTTCCACACAGGTTCCTCCTTTCATCCCTTATTTTCTATCACACCCCCATCACCAACATTTCTGATCCTCTGAGCACTTTTATTAGCTCAAGAAGCCTCTTTCTGAAGGTCACATTAAGATGTTAAGAGTGATTTAGTGGTTTCCTGGTGAAGAAGTCTTTATAAACGCAAACAAGATACACTTTTCAAAGGGAAGTGAATTGAGGGACCAGTGTTCTCCCTGCTAGTAGGGGAATTTTGTGCATAGGGGATCTGGGTGGGGAGTGAGTGTGAGGGGTTAGGGCTTTCCTGTGCCGAGTCAACCCCAAACCCAGGTCCATATTTCTTTCACTGCTTGTGCTAGATATTTTATAGGTGCTTCCAACAGCATTCTTTATCTGGAGATTCAAGTAATCACCAGATTGAAGAAGAAAAACCATCATCTCCGTTCAGTCCTGTCTCTTCTGTAGATGCAGCTCTGAACTCCCCACATTGCATAACCATCCCGGAGGGAGACTTGTTCTTTTCCCCTTACATAACCTTCTTCTCTTCTGGAGAAATAACTTTGCAAGATTAAATAGACTTGAGGGGAAATGACATTACTGAGGAGACAATATTTAGTTGCTCTCTTAAAACCCAATAGGCAGTGATCCAAAAGCATTTAGGGAAATAGAAGTAACTTGTTACCAGAAAGCCTGAACTCTTTTACCCTATGATTTTTTTTTTTTTTTTTTTTTTTTAGTGTGTGCTTAGTTCATTTGTCTTAAGATCAACCTTGAAATTAACAGGCTATATTGGACTTTAACAAGATTATTTAAAGACTCGAAACTTTTCTAAGCTCATTGAATAGATGAATTCAATTGTAAAATCAGGGATGCCAAAGTGGAGTGCACATGCCCAGTGATCTATGCAGATATAGAGGAGGATAATGGGAGGCGGTACGTGTATCCGACAGCGATGTAGAGAAACATAAGCAGTGTTTGCAGTAGATAGGCTGAAGCTTATTAGCAACAGAAGAAAAATTATAGCACAATATTTGCAGAAACCACAAGGAAAAATGTGTTTGTGGAATTTACCTCTTATGTATTTTTATTCTAGAAAATGAATCTTAGGTGATTTAACCCCCTTATGTGTGATGTTTCCTGCATTTCCAAGGAGGATGTTTCTTACACATGCATTAATTAGCAAACAGGTTGCCAGGAAGGACAAGCCCAGGGGTGCCATTATTTGCATTTGCTGATTCATGATTCTTTGAGACTGTAAAGAGTGACTGAGAAAGACAGGGCCCATGTCCTTTGGGCAGCTCTGCAGTTCACCTGGCTTTTGGTTTTCATCACCTTAAGACGCTATGAGTGGAACTATCGGCAAATCAGAGTTCACACCCCAACTTTCTGGTTTTTCCCCTGATTCTTGCTCTGTCAGAGGTCGAGGACAACTGTATAATGATTCATAGGCCCCACTTCCTGGCGTGTAATAATTTCCCACGGTGGGTGATGATTAATGCTTGAGAGAGGGGTAAAGAATGTTGATTCGCTTTCTTTTTATGTGGCCTTTCTGTTCACAGAGGGTTGGCTAGGAGTACTTTGTCTCCATTTTACAAGGCCATCTAAATAATGTTTAAGAGCATTTTGATTCTTTTTCTTGAGATAGAAATAGAAAATAGCCACACCTGGCTATTTTTTCTCTATTTTTAGTGAACATGGGGTCGTGCTCTTGCTCAGGCTGGTCTCAAACTCTTAAACTGAAGGGCTCCTGCTGACTCGGCCTCTCAGAATGCTAGGATTATAGGCATGAGGCACCACACCAGGCCAGCATTTTGATTTTGTAAGCATAGGTCTCTTATATATATATTATTCATAGAGAACTGGAATCTGATGACCCCATCTTTGCTGAAAAAAGAAAGAAAACTTTGGAATGTTTTTTCTTACTTATTTTGGCATGTGGAGACTAAGTATGGCTCATAGAAGTCAAGAGGTACAGAGGCCCATGACGGCCCCTTTTTGTAGATAGGAAAACTGAGACTCTGACAAGTTATAAGAGTTATCCATTTCCACAGAAACTTGAACTGGTCAGTGACAGACATGTATGAGGGCCACTGTCAGCTAATTTTTAGCTACTGTCCTATCTAACATTAGGCTTACTCATACCACATCATAAGGGAGATTCTAGGTGTAAGGATGTTTGCAACTTGCACTGTGAGTTCCACGAAGGATCAAAGGGCAAGTGTGATAACTGACAGGACTCCATTTGAATCTTGGCCTTGGAACGGGGCAGTGTTGACTAATTTACTGAATTTCTCTGAGTGTGTTTTCTCATCTTCATATATAAGAATAGGCATAATAATGTCCATTTTATAGTATCTGTTGTAAGAACAGGAGATAAGGCATGCAAAGCCCCTGGCACATAGTAGGCTCTCAGTAAATGGAAACTGTCATTATTATTTAAGACTAAGAACTCTTGTCTCTGCTCTCTGGTTCCTTTCAAGGCTCCCTAGCTACACCTTGCACTGTCTCAGAACTCTGCTTCCTCAGACTCTACACGGTTCGGTCAGTTTTCTCAAGCCACTGCTTAATTTTTCACCTTCCTAATTTGCATCTGAGTTGTCTCATTTCCTTGAAACCTTGTCACAAGCCAGGAGATTATTGCAGAACATGATCTGAAACCTCACTAGCAAGGGAAGTCCCCTCCAAAAGAAGCACTTTTTGCTCTTCTGGAGTTTTAGTCTTGTCTTTCAGGTTGTACAGGGAACCCCCTCAGCCTGGTGGCTTCACCTACAGGTGAAGGTCGTGTCCTGGCTGCCCTGCAGACAGTGTGGGTGCAGCCGGGAGCCTGAGGGGCTGGCCACCTTTGCTTCTGGCATCTTTGCTGCCACCACCTCTGTCTCTGCACCTCCCATGCTTTCAGCTTTCCTGTGATTGGCCTTTGCTGTTTTCTCTCTTTCCCTTTGTATCTCCCCTTGCCACCTCTGTCCCTCGCCAGGGCCACCTCTCAAAGCCTCCAGTGGAAATTCAGAGTTGTCTGTGGTCCCTTGGGGGAGTCCTGGGGCTTTGCATTTTCTGTGTCCTCACTTCCTTTGTAACTCACTGGGGTTTCCTAAGCCTGTGAAGGGGAATTGCAGACAGTTCTTCTTTTACTTCTCCTTTTTATAAAAGTACAATTGCAAAAAGATATACTTTATGTTCAAATCTTGCAGTGAAAAAAGTTGCTCCGGTCATTTTTTTACTTTTTTTTCCTGTAACTCACATGCTACGTACATATCATGATAAAATATAATTCTTTTAATTAAATGGATTCATTCCTTTAACCCAAGTGTGTGTGTGTATATTTAATGTCATACTTTCTAGATATTTTGCCACCAGGGATTTTCCCACATGAAGGTATGTTGCAAGATAAGTGAACAATTTGCAACACTTTTTAAAAAAAGTATAGAGACGTGTGCTTAATGTTTTCAAAAGACTTTGAATCATAGTAAATATCATAAGAGGAATTTTTCAAAAAGAGAAAATATAGCCCCAGTCCGGTTCTTTTACTTTCACATATTTACTTTCATTTTTTCTCCATGTACTGTTCATGGTTACAGGTTCATTAGGGTAGGGTTTAAACATTGTGCTTTAAAAATGAAACTAGATATTGCCTCAAATTTATCGCAATGAGCTCACCCGCTTTTCTGATTTTCTGTACACTGTCTTCTTCGAGCTATCATGAACCAAGCAATTATGAAACCAACGTCCTACTCCGTGGAGGTCAATGCCCTAGAAAACCCCTGGATCAAGCTTCATTTGGGGCAGCTTCTTTTTCTTTTAAGAGTGACAGAGAACATTCCAGCATGCCTTATTGCATTTAACATGCAAACGTGTTTTGAGAGTCTACTAAGTATTGAATGTTACTGTGTTGGTAGTGGACGTGCAGTGTGTAATCACTTTGGCATGTTGAAGATGGGAAGGAAAAGCATGGAGGAAACTTTTCTGGTGGTTTTGTGATTCTGCAAGTGGCTCAGAACCAATTGGAGGGAAAACATTATCTTTAGTCTAGTGTTCTGCAGCACGGGAAGAAGTGAATGTTGAGGTAATAAAGTAAAATGAGGGGGACACGGTCAGCCCTGGCCTGCATGTGGGATTGAGTTTGTATTTCTCGAGGTGGATAGTTAAAGTAATAGGCCCCAGGAGTGATAGAGCTAAATTGGATCAATAATCATGGGTTGGATAGCTTAATATCTAGGGGCAATAAAATAGTGGCTTTGTTTGTTGTTGGGAGGTAGATAGGGTAGATTTAAATGAATTAACCCAGTTGATTCTCCCAGAAAGGGAGAAAGGTTGTTCTGACAGGTTATACAGAAAGTGATATTTATTGCTTATCACTTGAAGATTTAGCTTCAACTTTGGCCAAAAAGTGAGTCTCCAGCAAAAGTTCTTCGGGGGTTGCCTTTCTCCGGGTTTCTTCCTGGCTTTCGTTTTGATTTTTTAATTTATTTTTATTTTTTATTTTTTTTAGAGACAGAGTCTCACTTTATCGCCCTCTAGAGTGCCCTAGCATCACAGCTCACAGCAAGCTCCAACTTCCTGGGCTTAGGCGATTCTCTTGCCTCAGCCTCCTGAGCAGCTGGGACTATAGGCGCCCGTCACAACACCCGGGTATTTTTTTGTTGCACTTTGGCTGGGGCCGGTTTCAAACCCACCACCCTGGGTATATGGGGCTGGTGCCCTACTCACTGAGCCATAGGTGCCACCCTCTTTTTTTTTTTCCATTTTTTTTATTGAATCTTCTTTGTTGGCTTCTGCGAGAGGCGGGCTTGCCCATGCAGCAGCAAAGATGGCTGTCCACAGTTGGTCCCAGATGCAAAGCGTATGTATGTCTTTTTTACTTTGATTGCTAAGCAAATCAAAATAAAAAAGGCATACACTTTTTGGTACATCGGAGAACCCACCCCTTGGAGGTGGGTGGTAGGATTAGCCTCCAATCAAACCATATGGACTGAGAATGGCAAAATGGTACTTCTCCGAGGAAGAAATGCATTCTTTCACCAGGAGTAGTACACTGGGTGGGTGAAAGGCAAGAAGAACCACTGTACAGATCCTGTTGAAAGGAACGGGACCTGCTCGCTCTAGAAAAGTGCTCTAAAATATATACGAGCGCAGCACAATTCTGCTCACAATTTCAGTTCACAGAACTTCTTCTTCTTCTTTTGTATCCATACCCTGCAGTTCCATAGTTCCCAGCTCAAACACTGCTCCTTAGTATGGCATAATGGATGGTAGGCTCTGTGGTTTTCTGACCCTGACATTTCCCACACTCAGTAAGAGCCTTGTCTGTTATTAAGCCCTCAATATAGTTAATGAATAGATGAATGAATGAAGTAACATGTTATGGTGATTTGCTGTACTGGAAAAGAGATGAGAGCAGATGTGAAATTCAAGGGAAGAAAGTCTACACGAGCAGGGTGTTAGTCGGGGGTGTCAAGGGATGTTGTGGTATTCACTGTTGTGGCTCAGCTGATCGCAGTTCACTGCCAGAGCTGAGGGTTGGGGACACCACCTCTGAGGCCTTCTCAGGCCATTATATGGCTGCTAACCCCTGTGAAGTTCTTGTCAGTGGTAAAGAAAATCACTTACTATTTTCTTCCCCAAATAGCCCCTTAAAATAATACTTATGTCTTTCTTATTTTTAGCTTCCATTCAGAACCTGCACTCACACTAAAACTTTGTGTGTGTGTGGTTTCTTTCTTTCTTTCTTTTTTTGTTTTTGAAGACAGAGTTGCACTCTATTGCCTCAGGCTAGAGTGCCGCGGCCCCAGCCTAACTCACAGCAACCTCAAAGCGTTGATTCAAGTGATCCTCCTACCGCAGCCTCCTGACTAGATGCTACTATAGGTGTGTGTATCACTATGCCCAGCTAGTTTTTTAATTTTTAGTAGAGATGGAGTCTTACTCTTGCTCAGGCTAGTGAGCCACCACACCCAGCCAGAGATTTATTTTCTATTCAGTTACTGGATTCAGGCTGATCACAGTGGCTCATGCCTATCATTCTAGCATTTTTGATGGCTGAAGCAGGAGAATCTCATAAGTCCAGGAATTCAAGGCCCACCTGGGCAATTTAGCAAGACCCCCATGTCTACAAAAAATTCAAAAAGGAAAGAAATAGGCATGTTGTTATACACCTATAGTCCCAGCTACTCAGGAGGTTGAGATGGGAGAATCACTTCAGCCCAGGAATTTGAGGCTATAGTGAGCTATGATGATGCCACTGCACTCCAGTCAAGACAACAGAGAGAGATCTTGTTAAAAAAAAAGTTCAATGTAAGCATTTCACATTGTATATCAAAGCAGTACCCTGAACCCCATAAATGCATCAATGTACAAGGTTACAGTTTAATAAAAAATAATTATAAAAAAATTAAACAAAATTACTGGATTCATTCATTGAATAATTAAGAGCTCAAATGAGTTTAAGTAATTGCTCAAATTCTATAATTGCTCACATGAGTTTAAATTCACCATTGAAAGATGCCAGAATCAGCTTGGTGCCTGTAGCTCAAGCGGCTAAGGTGCCAGCCACATACACCAGAGCTGGTGGGTTTGAATTCAGCCCAGGCCCGCCAAACAAGAATGACAGCTACAACCAAAAAAAAAATAGCCGGGTGTTGTGGCGGGTGCCTGTAGTCCCAGCTACTTGGGAGGCTGAGGCAAGAGAATCACTTAAACCCAGGAGTTGGAGGTTGCTGTGAGCTGTGATGCGACAACACTCTACCAGGGCAATAGTTTGAGGCTCTATCTAAAAATAAAAAGAAAGATGCCAGAATGGTTAAGGTTGTACTTCTGGGAGAATGATGGAAACTATGGGTCAGTTGCTAGAGAACAAGTAAATCGGACAACTGATAAAAGAGAACGTTTCCAGTCTCATGACATTTTAAGTATCGGGTCAGCAGAGGATCGTGGTTGAAGACATTACTGTGAAGTCACTGAGTTTGGCAGATTTGGGAGATCACACGTGGAAAGAGGGCTTTTTGCTCTGTCCTCTTGCCTCAAGGCCCATGTGAATTGACAAATATGAGGCCTTAAGAGAACAGCAATAGAAGGAATTACTCTGTTCAGCCCCAAACTGAGAGGAGTGAGATCACGGACTGTACCTTTCACGAAATGCCCAGAATGAGAGGAAGGAAAGACAGCTTATAAGCAACTTTCAGACGGAAGGCAGATGGCTTGTGAGTTGCTGGTGATCCATGCAGTTGTGTCAACTGCTGAGATATGTGTGTACAACACACGTGTACAATACACATAAATAACCACAGACTGGCAGCGTTTGGTTTTTCATGCTTTCTAAGGACTTAATACTGAGAACCTGTCTGACAAGTTAGTGTATTGCCTGTTCTCATTCGTTTTGATGACTGAAGCAAGCTACTTTCTTTTTTATTATTCTTGTTTTTATGAGGAACATTACCCTTTCCTCTGTGTGTGTGTGTGTAGCTTTGTTAACCATATTATGTGAGCTCCTGATAAAGCAGCCATTATGATGTGCTGTACATTTGGGCTAATAGTAAGAGGACAGAAGGGACAATATTTGAGGCTATGTTTAGGGACCCAAGGGACCTTGCTATGGTAGAGTCTGGGCACTGGTTAGAAAGACTGGGCCATCTGTGCTAAAAAGCAGCTCCAAATCTTAAAGTGATCAAATTTCTTTCTTGCTCATGCCCAGTCTGCTAAATGACTGTGTGCTTCTTAAGGGCAGCCCTTTCTAGTGTGATGGCTCCATGTGAGTCTCCATATCAGCATGTGCTTCCATAGTAGCCAAGGCAGGAGAATGCTGGAAGGCCTCACATTAGCAAATAAGCACTTTCTTCTGAAAGTGATGCTCACATCTTATTGGTCAGAAGATGTCACATGGCTACATCGAATTTTAAGGTGATGCAAAAGTGTAATATTCTCTTGTCTTCAAAGAGGAAGGTTGTGAATATTGGTCAGTAGTACATGTGTCTTCTCCATGACCCCAATGGTATAGGGTAGAGCAGTGTTTTAAATAACTCCAGAATTTACATATATTTCAGCATGACATAGTATTCATCCTCTGAGAGTATTCATCCTAGAGTATTCATCCTCTTCCTTAAAAATGTTTGAAAGTCCTGTGTTCTCCCAGAACTGTCGCAGAACCAGATTTCAGCTGAATAATTAGTGCTGAGTAAAGTATTCTGATTAACCTCACAAATTGATTTTTAATACTGCGTTATTTGATTTTAAAGGGCTTCCATGGAGCTAGACAAAAATGAATACAAGTAAGCGAATAATGAAAAGTGAGAAAACAAGTGCTGCTGAATTAAGTATGCAGCAACATTTGTAAAGAAATAAAAAGTCAGATCTAATTACTTCACTGTGCTGATCTTTCCTCAGTTACAAAGGCTTTGGCATCTAGTGCATTTCTATAGACATTCCATGGTGATTTAATCAGTTTATATCAGTTAATTTCTACTTGCAGCAAAGTGTTGACAGTAAGTTTCTAAATTCACAAGCTTGACATTTTGCAGTGTGGGGCATAGGTGAAAGCTTTCCAGGTGGTTGCTGAAAGCAATTTAGCAAGATGAGAACTAGATGTTAACTCTTTACTAAGGCCTTGGTACTTCCATAACAGACTGTTTCCAGACTAGAAGTCAGGAGACAGGCCATCCCAGCTCTCTGATCCCAGTGCTGTACCCTCAGGTTACCAAAGCTCTGGAAAGGAATCCACTTACAGATCTCCAAGGATGAGGCAGGGAACTTGAGTGAGAAGCCATGAAGACTGTCCTTGGAATTCCGTCTGGCAGTGGTCACTGTCCTGTCCGTTTTGCTTCTCAGCAGGGCTCAGGAAAAGATGCGGACCAACACTTCAGAGGGAGCTAGCGAGCTTTAAGATTAATTAGGCTGGGGGAATTCCAGTGACATTGCTGGATTTTCCAAATGGTAATCCCAATTATTTTCTTTTCATATAACAAACTGGTTATGTATGAATCTAAATCTGGATCTCCCGAATTGAGTCTTGTGTGTTTTTGGCCGTACCACATCTTCACGTAGATATTGGTGAAGTCAGAAGGCCAAAGCCCTGCATAGTTCTAAATAGGGCCCCAGCTCAGTTAGGAGCTCATGTTTTAGCCTTATGTTTGTAAGCTCAGTGCAGAAAGAGCCGACTTTTCTTCTTCTAGGGTCCATTTGCTGGGTCTAGGCTATTTTATCCCCAGAAAACAATTGTTTCGTTTACTTGTTTCTTATGTTTTTCCTTCTTACAAGGTAACTATTATCCCCAACACACAGGACGTAATTAGACCCCATGTTACTGATGGAGCACTCTGCTTAAAGTGGGCCTGAAATGTCTTTTGGTGGAGTTATTATTTAATTTCAGCAGTTTATTTTTTCAAAAAGAAGGCAATAGGTTCTGCAGGCTTTGTCAGCTAAGACTTTAGCTTTAATTCACTCCTTGAAAACATTCTCTTAATCCACTCTGGGCAAGATAATGGATTTCTTTGCACCTTAATCTTTAACATTGGTATGCCCGGATTAAAGAGGTCACTAATCACTGAATCTACTACTCTTTTTCTTTTCTTTCTTTTCTTTTTTTTTTTTTTTTAAGACAGAGTCACTGTTGCCCAGGCTAGAGTACTATGGTTTCAGCCTAGCTCATAGCAACCTCAAACTCCTGAGCTCGAGTGATCTTCCTGCCTCAGCGTTCCAAGTATCTGGTACTACAGGCGCCTGCCACAATGCCTGGCTAATTTTTCTATTTTTAGTAGAGACAGGATCTCACTCTGGATCAGGCTGATCTCAAATTCTGAGCTCAAGCAATCCTCCATCCTTGGCTTCCCAGTGCTAAGATCTACTCTTTTCCTTATCTTGTTCAACATCTACTTGGAGAGAAGTCAAATGTTGAGTTCTTTTGAATTTAATGGCAGCTGCAGGTGGTTCCTACAGCCAAATAAGAAACAGGTTCCCTACAATGTAAAATTTGCCAAGTATGGGTCTGAAAGACTACCATTATTAAGTATTTAACGTGCGGAGAAAAACTATCTGCAACCTTCCAGAGTGTGCCAGAAGTTTGGAATGTACATTATTATTGGCTCCATCTCAGGCCAGTCGTTAAGTCAAAGAAAATAGCAATTCCAGGAGGATTAGCAGAGGTTTCCAGACCCCCACACTGTGTGGACCCGGTGATAAGGGGGGTCTGCTCTCCCCGGACACTGGAATCGCTCATTTCAGTCTGTGCTGTATGATTGCTGTCTCTACCCCACTTCATAAGGAAATTGCCTTTTCTTGATCATTAAAACGACTAACAAGGTTGGGAGAGGGGGAAGCCCACTTCTGGCTTCAAATGCAAGGTAAGAAATGTTTTTCTTTTTAGTGTATTCCCCTCAATTTGGGAAAGTTATTTTGTGTGTTTTTATTCAAGACTCTCATCAGCATTTATGTCCTGGGTGCATACTAGGTGCCAAGTATTGAGCCAAGTGCTGGGGATTAAGCCTTGAACAAAAGAGATAGAATCTCTGTACTTGTGTGGGTGGCTAGTGGGCGATTCAGAACAAAGAATAGCCCAGGGTAATACAGCATGCTGAATGCTGTCAAAGAGCATTGCTCTGGGAATACCTTGGGGGTACCTAATGCCTATCCTGTATTTGGCGGCTGGGCAGGATTTTTGGAATAGGTGGAGACTAAAATGAAGGACAGCAGGAGTTAGGGAAAAGCTGGGGTTGGGTTAGAAGGACAGTGTGACAGGCTGAGGGATCAGCATGAACCAAGGCTCAAAGGTGAGGGGGCGCTCAGCACATTTGATGCAGGAAAGACATTTACATAGGCTGGTGAGAAGATTGGCGTTGGGGTGAGGTGGCAGGGATGAGATTGACAGGAGTTTGTAAGCTGAGTTAAGGAACTGATTGAATTCACATTTTACAATGATTACTCTGGTGTCGGCATCAAATACCTTGCAGGGGTTAAAACCATACATCCATAGAGAGACCAGTTGGAAAAGGATGTCAGCAGTCTGGTGAGAGACACTGTCTCTGAACTAACCTAGGGACCAGATAGAGATCCATGGAAGCACAGGGCTGAAGCCATTGAGGACTGGTGGTTTCCCAGATCAAGGGGAGGGTGCCCGCTTTAGGTAGTTGCTTTGACAATGATCTCACTGTCGGGGATCAGGAACATGGGAGTAGAGATATGTTTGGAAGGGAAGATGATGATTCTGGTTTGGGCTGTGTAGGGTTTGAAGTGCCTATGGGACATCCCCTGGAGATGTCCAGTAGGTTAAATGGGTCCAACACTCAGAGCAGAAAGATCTGAAGATGGAAAGTGGGCAGTCACCCCTGGATGGATGGCAATAGATGACATTACCTGTGGTGACTGCTGAGGGAGAAACACCGCCCACAATGCCAGCCCACTGCCTACAAAGGAAACCATGAAAAAGGAAATTGGGAGAAAGCCAGGGACTACTGAGTCTACAGAATCATAGAACTGAAGGAAAACAACATGAAACTAAGCACAGGCCATTTATTTATATCTTTTACCACAAGAAATCAGGGTAGGTCAAGGGAAGTTAGGAATCAAAAATCAGAGCTGATGAACATAAAGAATAAGTTTTACTTTTAGTATCTATGTGTGTATGTGTTGTTCGGGATTTAGAGAAAGAAACAGGGAACTTGAGGCATATATAATTTATGTTCCCTTAGCTTAGGCATATATGGAAGGTTTAGTCACTGTATATGTATTTATTTAGAATTTATTTCTTATGATGGAGGAAACACGAGGAATATGAGCTGTAACTGTCCCCTGACTTGTAATCTAGTTAGAGGCTTAAAAAAATGAACAATTTTCACCAGTTGTAGGGGTGGTGTATGATGAGGACCAAGACCTTATATAGAAAATAAGGTCAACATGACTTCAGTTTTACTTATTCATTCCTTTTAAGATGGGGTCTTGCCATGTTGCCTAGGTCGGCCTTGAACTTCTTAGCCCAAGGGATCTTCCTGCTTTGGTTGTCTGAGTAGCTGGGACCACAAACATACACCACTATACCTGGCGAGATCTACGAGAGATTAGAAGGAGATACTAATTTTTACTAAGTATGGCACAGGATGATAAGACACAGGACTGGGCATCTAGTTCTGTGTATTAAGTAGGATTTCGCAGCTTTAGGAGTGTTTGAAAACTACATTCAAGAAAGATAGAATCTTAGACATCTTTTCCACCCTGCCTTTTCCTGAACTCACTAGGGTAAGTGTTGCATCTTTTCAGAAGTGCCTCTGAACCGGGCGCAATGGCCCACGCCTGTAATCTCAGCACTCTGGGAGGCAGAGGTGGGAGGATTACCTGAGCTCACAGGTTGGAGAGCAGCCTGAGCAAGAGTGAGACCCCATCTCTAAAAGTAGCCGGGCATTGTGGTGGGCGCCTATGGTCCCAGCTACCTGGGAGGCTGAGGCAAGAGAACTACTTGACCCCAAGAGTTTGAGGTTGCTGTGAGCTGTGACACCCTGACACTCTACCTAGGGCAATAAAAGTGAGACTCTTTCTCAAAAACAAAAACAAAAACACACAAAAAGAAGTGCCTCTGGCTTCTCAAAGCGACATTCATCCTGAGGAGGAACAATTAGCCTTTGTCTTCTATTAGTAAAAAAAATCAGCAGTTCAAAAAGGAAAAGCCAGCAGTGACTTCTCAATCACCCCTTCAATACCCTGAGGTTGTTCTGAGAAAACCTTGAGTTTCTTATAGGAAGAGTATGCAACGTACTCAGCAACAAGTTCCTCCTTGCCCTAAAGCATGCCAGAAACAAACTTTGAAAGCTCGTGGAAAATCAGAGAACTTGCAGCTTTTGTTACTTGGCAACTGAGATCTGAGCTGTTAAATTAAGAAATCTGCATTATTTTAAGATTCTAAAAATGCAATGCATATTATTTTCTTTTCTAGGAGGGGAAAATAAAATCACTGTAGTTTCAGTGTTCTTTTTTTTCAAAATTCCACCCTTATTATTAGGCTGGCTTTCCTGCTATTGTGTTGTTGTCCATGCAAAGTGGATACCCTATGGACTAGCGGTCTCCAGGTAAAGCAGAAAGTCTAGCTAGAGTTCCCAGAATGCCATAAGAAAGCCAAGCAAGTATTCAGAGAATGGGAAGAATTTTACCAGGGAAGTAGGAAAGCTCCCCTGTATATAGTTGTGAGGAGGAGAACATCGTGGCGACGATGAACAGTGAGACCACCCTGAGAGTACAGGAGGGACTGTTGTGTCTACTCCACTCCCGGGAGACATGCCTTCCCTTTTGCTGGCCAGCTCCATGTCCTTTGCTGCAGCCCCTGCACTTCTGAGGTTGCCCATGACTCTATCTATGCCCAGTTAGGAGAAGGTATCAGCGTGGCACCCATATTTCCCAAACTACTAGTTCTCTGACAAATGAATGAACTATGATGGAAGCGGACAGAATATTTTACGTAACTTCTTGCAGGAAAGGAGATGGAAGATGTTTTTCTCTATGAATCAGATTTAGTTGAATGGTTGGCTTTGGGTCACTTGAAAGTCAAAAGTACATTAGGTATGTCAGGCACCTCTGCATTCAAGGGTATATTGTATTCCATCTCTGCTCCCATTTCAGTGTTGTTTTGTAAGGCTTGGGATTCTGCAGTCACATTGCAGAGGGGATCTTTTGGGGTTCTCATCACTCCCAGGCTACTAGCTAATAACAACTTTGTGCTAAGTCAAGAGCTAAGTCTTTAGAGTTTAGAAAAGGGAGAAGCTAAATAATGACATTGGGATTTGTTGATAGGGAAATATTGGGCTCTGCCTTCATCGGAACCTGAGAGAAGGCCATTCCTTCTGTATTACCTTATGATGATCTTACAGTAAATTCAAGAGGATGTACTTTTACAACATTGAGACATGAGCTAGAATGTAAGCTTTGTGCAGTAATATATCTGCAACTACCTAGAAGGGCTTTTGATGTGTAGTGGGCTTGATATAAATAAATATTTGTCCAATAAATGACTTAACTGAGTATACTATCTATGGGTAGTATAAAATTGAGTTACTTTCCTGGTATTTTGAGTCAAATTCTCATTCAAGTTAATGGACTATTTTTCTAGATGAAAGTCTCAGATTACGGCCATTTCTGCAACATCAAATGAGAGCTATAAAGTTTTCTTATCTGTTATCTGTTCAACAAAAGGTTTTCTAAGGATCCTGTTCATTTTAAAAGCCAATAGACCTGTGACTGTGGCTTATTTCTCAAGGCTGTTCTACTTGTAACATTTCATAATTCTTACAAAAACATGCAAAAGAAGAAATACATCCATTGGTTGGTTTGATACCTTAGAAAAAGGGTTTGGGAAATTCTGAAAAAGCAATACCAACTCATCTTTGGTAGTTATTCAGAGCATTACCATACAGAGGAGAAATATTCATTGTTAACCTGTGAAAAGTTTATGGCTGATACTTCCCGAACAGTTCATTAGCAATGAGGACCTATCATTTATTAATCACCTTCTAGGCATTGTGATAGTATTATCCCAGAGGCATTTAGAGTGGAGTTGAGAAGACAGACAAAACCCAGCAAATAATAATTATGAACTGTGGAAAATGACAAGAAAGACCAGAGTCTAGATTACTAGGGACAAAAATAGACAGGCTGAGGTAGAAGGGTGAGCTATTTAAGATAGGGAGGTCAGGGAAGATCTTTCTGGAAAGGTCTCATTTGAAAGATAGGGAGCCGGCCAGCCAAAAGGCAAGGGCTAAACATTTTAGGCAGAGGATATAGTATGAGCAAATGATTCAGTTTCAGAGATCCTTGTATTTACAGATGAAATGTATGATATCCAGAGTTGCTTTAAAATATTAATAATTCACTGGGAGGTTGGGAGAGGGATATAAAATAAGATTGGCTATAAAATAATGATGGCTCTTGAAGCTAGGTGATAGGTACATAAAAATTTACTATGTTACATTCTTTTCTTTCATATGTTTGCAATTTTCATAATAAAATATCTTTAAAAACCTTTCAGAACTTTGTTTGTGGGGAAAGTTATTGTCTAATTTAGTTAATAGTTTTGGAAATATGGTCCTCTTTCACCACTCACCATCTTAAGAATATTGGAACTGATGTTCTGAGGAGACAAGTGCTTGGAACATTTAGAAGGGAGCTCAGGAAATTGTAACCCTTCATGGAGCCTAATCTCTGTTCTAGAAATGAAAGATTTCCATACATTTTTATGAAATGAGAGAAGAAGAGTACTTCAGGAATTCGACAAAGTCCAGTTTTTGAAAAATCTTTACTGAAGTATAATTTACATGCAATGAAATTCATATATTTTAAATATACAGGTTCACGACACTGTGGAACTTCACCCAGATCAAGATATAGGACAATTGTCATTTCTTCAGAAAGTTCCCTTGTGCAGCTGTGGTCAGTTACCCTCCCCTGCCACGCTAGAAAACTGCTGATCTGATTTCTTTTCTTTTCTTTTTTTTTTTGTAGAGACAGAGAGTCTCAATTTATCGCCCTCGGTAGAGTGCTGTGGCATCACACAGCTCACAGCAACCTCCAACTCCTGGGCTTAGGCGATTCTTTTGCCTCAGCCTCCCGAGTAGCTGGGACTACAGGCGCCCGCCACAATGCCCGGCTATATTTCTGTTTTGCAGTCCGGCCGAGGCTGGGTTTGAACCCACTACCTTTGGCATATGGGGCTGGCGCCCTACTCGCTGAGCCACAGGTGCCGCCCTGCTGATCTGATTTCTATCATTATGGATTAACTTTGCCTGTTCCGTAGTTTCATATAATGGAATCACACACTGTGTAGTCTTTGCATCGTTTGCTTTCACTCAGAACAACGTCTGGGTGACTCATCCCTGTAGGGTCATGTATCATTCTTTTTTATTATTGAGTGAGATATTCCATCATGTAAATATCACATAGGTCATAAATATATCATCCCTATATCATAATTTGTTTATTTGTTCCCTTGTTGGTAGGTATTGGGTTGATTCCAGGTTTGGGCTAACATGGATAATGCTGCTGTGAACATTTGTGTACAAGCCTTTCGTATGAATATGTGTTTTCATTTCACCTAAGTAAAACTTAGGAATGGAATTCTGGGTATTATATAAGTATGTTTTTAATTTTGTAAGAAATTGTCAAACTACTCTTTAGAGTAGATGCACCATTTTAAATTCTCACCAAAAATGCATGAGAATTTCAGTTGCCTATGTCCTTGGCAACATTTGCTATTGCCAGTCTTTAGTATTAGTCATTCTGGTGAGTATAAAGTAATATCACATGATGGTTTTAATTTAAATATCAAAAATGACTAGTGTTGAACATCTTGGATGCTTGTATATCTTTGCGAAGAGTCTACTGAAGTCTTTTGCTTTCTACACACACACATACACCTCTTTACATAAATTATAGTATTGTCTTCCTACTGAGTTGAAAAAGTGCTTTATCTATTCTGGGTTTACTCTTATCAGTTATGTGTATTGCAAATATGTTCTCTCAGTTAGCCTTCCCTTTTCTTAAAGTTTTCTTTTTTCTTTTTTTTTTTTTATTGTTGGGGATTCATTGAGGGTACAAGAAACCATGTTACACTAGTTGTATTTGTTGGGTAAAGTCCCTCTTACAATTGTGTTCTGCCCCCAAAAGGTGTGGCACACACCAAGACCCTCCCCTTGCTCCTTCCCTCTCTCTGCTCTTCCTTTCCCCACCCCTCCCTCATTCTTTCTCTCTCTGCTCTCCCCTTCCCTCACCCCCACCATGTCAATAATTGTCATTAATTGTCCTCATATCAAACTTGAGTACATGGGAT
>CAUYRH010065684.1:0-18459 GCA_963574655.1 Perodicticus potto | reverse complement strand
AAAGTGGAATGAAATGTCACCCAGCAACTTGTGCTTCAGCTAGTATTAATGTGTAGATATCATTCTGTAGCTGTTAACTGTGAGTTTAGCTTGAATTAAGGGATTTGGGGGGACCATTTAACTTAATTATTGCTAGTTTTGGAACGTCTTTGTAAGAGTAGGTTTGGCACAGATGCAGCAATATGTAAGATTAGGAGATGGGGTCACACTTATCTGTGTTCCTATGGAAACTATTTGAATATTTGTTTTATATGGATTTTTATTCACTTTTCAGACATGCTATGTCTGCTCAGCAAGCATTTGTAGCTTGTACAGTGGCAGAATTGGCCAAAAGCTTAGTGTTGTGACCTGTTTTAAGAATAAAGTATCTTGAAATAAAAAAAAAAGAAAAGAAAAGAAATGTGGATACAATTTACCAAATGAAACTGGCTGAACTGTAGAATTGTGACTCTCTGAAAGACACATTCAAGTCAAGCAGCCTTCCTAATTTCTATGCATCTCTCCTCTCTGAAACATATCCTAATCTCAGGAACCATGCATTCAAAATGGCAACCATCTTTGGCAGCACTTATGCCTGTGAACAGACTTTTTCCAGAATGAAACATCTGAAATCTCCAGCCAAATCTAGACTAACTGATGCATATTTGCATCACCTGTTACAACTAGCAAGGACAAATATGGAACCGGACATTGACCATCTCGTTAGCCAAAAGCAGGCCCATAGTTCCCATTGAAATACTGGTAAGTTTATTGATTTAACTTTGTTCTTCATTTTAAATATTGTATTTGTTCCCATTTTGTTTTTTTACTTCAAAATAAGATATGTGGAGTGTGCATAGGAATTTGTTCATAGTTTTTTTTTTTTAAATGATAGTCCGGCCCGCACGATGGTCTGAGGGACACTGAACTGGCTTCCTGTTTAAAAAGTTTGAGGACCCCTGGTTGAGACGATAGAATTATCAGACCAGGAATTTAAAACATCTAAGGTTAATATGCTAAGGGTTCTAATGGAAAAGTGGACAACATGCCAGAACAGATGCATGATGTGAACAGAGTGGGGGAAAAGCTAAGGGAGAATAAAAAAGAAATGTAATAAATCAAAAACACTGTAAGAGAAGTGAGTAATGCCTTTGAGGCGTTCATCAATAAACTGGACATGGCTGAGGAAAGAGCTAGTGAGCTCGAAGAAAGGTCAATACAAACTTCTAAAACTGAAAAGCAAAGAGAAAAAAAGAACAAAAAAGATATCACAGAATATACAAGAACAGTGGGACATTTATAAAAAGTATAACAAGTATTTAATGGGAATACTAGAAAGAGAAACATAGAAAAATATTTGAAGCAATAATGATTGAGAATTCTTCAAATTAAGGAAAGACACCAAACCACGAATCCAAGAAGCTCAGACAACACTAAGCATCATATATATAAATACTTACATGCATATACATTTATATGTATATAAATCAATATGTAGTAATATCATTTTCAAACTACAAAAAAAGACAAAAACAAAAACAAAAAACAAAGGAAAAAAGATCTTGGAAGAAGCCAGAAGAGAAAAATGCCTTACAAAGATAAGAATGACATTAGACTTCTCGCAGGCTAGAAAAGTATAAAGTGAAGTATTGAAAGTGTAGATAAAAAAGAACAACCTATCTAGAATTCTGTATCCAGCAAAATAATCCTTCAAAAGTGAAGGAGAAATATTAATATTTTCTCAGACAAACAAAAATTAAAGACATTTCTAATCAGTAGAGTGCCTGGCAAGAAATGGCAGATGAAGTTTTACAGAAAGAAGGAAAATGATACAGATCATAAAATTGGATTTACATAATAAAAGAGAAGTCGAAAAGGAATAGATGAAGGTAAAACAAAACTTTTTTGTTATTTATTCTTAATTGATATAACATCGAGAACTTCAAAGTAGTAAGAGCTGCCATGTCTATGATGGTTGTGGTTTATAGATACATAAAATGAATGACTGCAGTGTTATAAGGGATGGGAGGAAAGGAAGGAATTGGCAATGTTCTACTATAAGGTACTTGCATTACTTGTGAAGTGGCATATTGCCATTTGATAGAGTGCTAGGATTAGTTATAAAGGTATATTGAACCCCCCCAAATATAAAATGTAAAATAATTAGAAAAAGTAAATAAAAGAAGTATGATGGAAATACTAAGAGAAGAGGAAACACTGAAATAATACAGAATGTTCATTTAAAACCAGAGGGGGCTAAGAGTGGAAAGAAAACAAAACAAAGAAACAAAGGAAAAAGGCAGTAAATAGGAAAAAGTAATAAATATAGCATGTATCAAGAAAAATATGTTAGTAATTGTCTTAAACATCAATGGTCTAAATACAAAAATTAAAAGACAATGACTACCAAAGTGGATAAAAAATTTCTAACTATGTGTCATCTATATAAGTGATCTGCCTTAAATATAAAGTCATAAATAGACTAAAAATAAAGGGATGGTGAAATAGGTATCATGCTCATACTAATCAGGGGACAGCTACAATGGCTACATGAATTTCAGACAGAGAAGACTTCGGAGCAAGGAAAGTAATTAGGGATAAAGAGGAGTGTTACATAGTCAGAGGGTCTATTCTCCAAGAAGACACAGAAGTCCCTAATGCACAGGCACCTAACAATATAATGTCAAAATACATGAGGCCAAAATTAATAGACTGCAAGAAAAAGTAGTTAAATTTATGAGTACAAGTTGGAGATTTTAATACTTCTCTATCAGTAATTGACAATTCCAACAGGTAGAAAATCAGTAAGGACAAGTAGAACTGAACTGTACCACTAATAAATCAAATCTAGTTGACATCTCTTGAATACTTTATCTCATGACAGCACATTGTTCTCAAGACCACATGGAACATTCACCAAAAAATGGAAAACATTGTGAGATACAAAAAACATCTTGACAAATTTCAAAAGGTAGAAATCATACAAAGTATAATCTCAGACATTAATTGAATTAAAGTTAAAATCAATAACAAAAATCCAGAAACTCCACAAATATTTGAAGATTAAAGAACATATTTCTAAACAACATGAATGAAAGACATCTCAAGAGAAATCTAAAAATATTCCAATATGAATGAAAATAAAAAAATTATCAAAATCTATGATATAATTAAGTCAATGTTTTAAGGAGTATTTCTTGAACTGAATGCATATATTAGAAAAGAAGAAAGATTTAAAATCAATAATTAAAGCTCCTAGTTTAGGAACCTACATTAAGAAGAGAAAATTAAGTTCAAAGTAAGCAGAAAAGAAGTAATAAAATATAAAACATAAATCAATAAAATTGAAAACAAATTAATAAAGAACAACAAAAACAAAAGATTATTCTTTGAAAAACTCAGTAAAATGATAAACCACTAGCCAAGTTAACCAAGAAAAAAATGAAAGAAGCCATAAATGTCTACTATCAGAAATGAAGAGGGGTCAGCTACTGATCCTGTGGACATAACAAGATAATAAAGGAATATTATAGGAAGAATTTTATGCCCACAGATTGGAACCCCTAGATGAAATGGACCAATTTCTTGAAAGGTGCAATTTATCAAAACTTACAAAAAGAACAAGAAATAATCTAAATAGGCCTACGTCTATTAATGAAATTGAATTAATAATTAATAACCTTTCAAAACAGAAAGTGCAAGACCCAGATGGTTTTACTGGTGAGTTCTACAATCCTTTTAAACAAGAAATTATCCCAATTCTCTACAATCTCTTTCAGAACATAAAAGCAAAGTGAGTACTTCATCCTCATTGCATGAGGCCAGAATTATGTGAATATTAAACAAATAGCCTTTACGAGAGAGGAAAACTGTAGATTGAAATCTGTCATAAAAATATCTACTAAAATTCTCAGCAAAATATTAGCAAATCAACTCCAACAATGTATAGAAAGAATTATGTGCCATGAGTAAGTGTGATTTATTCCAGGTACACAAGGCTGGTTCAATAGGTGAAAATTAATTAGTGTAATCCACCACATCAAGAGGCTACAAGAAGAAAAAGCAAATGATTATATCAATAAAAGCAGAGAAATCAAATTACAAAATCTTCAAAATAAAAGCTCTCAGCAAACAAGAAACAGAAAGGAAACTTTCTTAACTTGATAAAAACATCTACAACCCCCCCCCCCAAAACTACAGCTAACATCATACTTAATAGTGTGAAATTAGATATGTTCCTGGTAAATAAAGTAAGGAAGGGAAATACCCTCTCATCACTGCTTTTCAACATTGTACTAGAAATCCAACATAATGTAATATGACAGGAAAAAGAAATAAAAGGTATATAGATTGGGAATGAAGAAATAAAACTGTCATTGTTCACAGTTGATATGATTGTCTATGTGGAAATTCCCAAAGAATCAATAACAGCAACACAATTCTGAAACTGATAAATAATTATAACAAGGTTTCCAGATTCTAGATTAGTCTTCTTCTTCTTCTTCTTATTTTTGTATAAGCAATAAACAATTGGAAGTTAAAATTAAAAACACAAGGCTATTAGCACCACAAAATAAATACTTAGGTAAAAATCTAACAAAATATGTGCAATATCTATATGAAAAACATTGCAAAAATGTCATGAAAGAAATCAAAGAAGATGTAAATAAATATATATTCCATACATGAATGGGAATATTCAATATAACCAAGGTAGCTCTGTACTTAATTTATAGCTCAAACAATCAATCAAAGTCTCAGTAAATAATCTTGTAAATATAAAGAAACAAATTCTAAAACTCGTTTGTAAAGGCAAAGCACCTACAAAAGACAGGAAAAGCAAAGTTGGAGAACTAACACTACCTAGCTTCAAGACAATGTGTTATTGAAAAAACAATAGACAACTAGGTTAGTGGAACAGAATGAAGAACCGTGATTTAGATCCATGCAGGTATACTCTCCTGGTCCTTGACAAAGAAGCAGAGGCCATTTAATGGAGAAATATAGGCTTTTCAAGAATTGGTACTGGAAAAATTAGACATTCGTATGGGGAAAAAATACACAGACCTTAAGCTTTTCACAAAAATGAACTCAAAATGGATCATAGACCTAAATGTAAAGTGCAAAACTATAACATTTCTAAGAGAAATTCTAAGTGACCTTTGGTTGGTGATGACTGTTTAGCTACAATGTCAAATGCATGATGCATGAAAGAATAAATTGACAAATTGAACATCATTAAAATGAAAAATGTCTACTCTGTGAAAGACGCTTGGAAGCGAGTGAAAACATGAGCCACAGACTTGGACAATCATTGCAAAACATTAGTTGAATAAAGGACTGGTACCTGAGATACATAAACAACTCTTAAAACTCAACAGCAAGAAAATAAACACCCCAACTGAAAAATGGGCAAAAGATCAGAACAGAAATCTCACTAAACAAGATATGCAGATGGGAAATAAGCATATAAAAGGATGCTCAACATCATGTCAATAGGGGATTGCAAATTAAAACAAGGAGATATTACTATAACACTTATTAGAAAGGTAAAATCCAGAACACTGACAACATCAAATGTTGACAAAGATGTGGAGCAACAGGAACTCTCATTCATTTCTGCTGGGAATGCTGACTGGTACAAATACTGTCTTTCATAGTTGCTTACAAAACTAAACATACCCTTACCATAAGATCCAGTAATTGTGCCCCTTGGTATTTACTCAAATCAGTTCAAAACTTACATCTATAAAAACCCTGGCACACATGATTATTTATAGCAACTTAATTCATAATTGCTAAAATTTGGAAGCCACCAAGTTATCCTTCCATAGCTAAGTGAATAAGCATACTGTGGTACATCCAGAGAATATAATATTGTTTAGTGATTTAAAAAAAATGAACTATCAAATCATAAAAGACATAAAAGAACCATGAATGCATATTGCTGAGTGAAAAAAGTCAACCTGAAAAGTCTGTATGCTATGCAACTTCAACTACATGATGTTCTAGAAAAGCAAATTGTGGACATTTCATTTGCTGCCAAGGTATTAGGATGAAGGAGGAAGGGTTGCATAGGTGGAGCCCTAGTAAGTGTAGGGCAGAGAAACCATTCTGCACATGCTGTGATGGATACATGTGATTTCACATTTGTCAGAACCCGTAGAATACACGGCACCAAGAGTGAACCCTAATGGAAACAAACATTTTTACTTAACAATAATGGGCTGATATTGGCTCCTCAATTGTGACAAATACACCATATTAAGGCATGCTATTAAAAATAGAGAAGACTTGTTGGGCCATGGTAAGAGGCTATATAAGAATTTTATATTTTCCATTCAATTTTCTATAAACCTAAAAATTCTTTATAATGAGCCTATTCATTAAAAATAACTAGATAGAACAAAAACATTTATTTCTCCACACACTCCTCTCCCCTTCCCCTGCTGCCAAGACACAGACCCTCCCCGTCCCTGGAGGGGACCCTCCCCCATGCTCAGGGAAGGAGTGACAGGAAGATTTCCGTGGGCTCAGCTCCTGGCCCAGGGATGGGTGCTCAGACCTCATAGTCACTCTTACGCACCTTATCAAAGCCTGAATGGTGGCACTTCTGTATCTGACACTGGCTTGGGGCTCTTATTCGGAGAGACAAGTGGGTGGCCGTCCTGGGGAGGGGAGTTCTTTTGCAAATTTGGGAGCAGAGCTGGGGGGTATCTAGTCAGAGTGGGGCTGGGGTTCTAGGATGGAGGTTTCTTCTTTTGAGAATAAAGAAATAAAAAGTAAATCTCTGCCCAACACAGCCACTCTGGGTCCACTCTGGCATTGCCCCTGTAAATGCCTCAGGATGGGATAAAAAGCCTCATGGCCACTTTTGCTGCAGACCCACAAGAGATCCAGGTCCTTTGCCTCACTGGCCCTTTCCAAATTGCTTTTTCCTTATCTTCTTTAGCTCTGACTTACAACCTCCTGATCTCTACGTGAACAGTCTTTGCCCTTAAAGCCCCATTTATTATTCATTGGCTGTTTGATTTGCAGCTGTCCTCGTGGACTAGACCTGTAGCTTCTGTCCTCAGGCCCTGCTCCTAGAGCTGGGAGCCCCACAATACTGAGTCCCTGGCACCACAGACCCCCGTTCTTCTGCTCCCAGACCACAGGGACTCCCTGCTTTAGTTCTCAGCTCTCCTGCTACCCAGGGCCTGAGCTTTGCTGGGACACAGCTCTGAGAAAAGCTCAGCACATAGGGGCTTGACCTTGGGGCTGACATGACAGAGATTTTAATAAGCCCTTAGGATATTGTGTGGGGTGGGGATTGGGAGGAGGTTGTGCCAGGAAATCTCGTATTTTCTCCAGCATCACTGGGTCTGTATGGAGGCAACAGAGACTGGGATTTGGAAGAAATAAATACATGAGATTTTTAAAAAGTCCTTTTGCATTAAAGTTACAGAGACCAAATGAAGTTATCAAATACTTGAGATGGTTTGGGGCATACAAGAATGTGGGGAATTGGTCCCTTCTAACCCTGTTACCAGTAGCTCCCACTATAAGCCACAGACAATTCGAACTGGTGAGGCTGCAGAGAACATCTCACTTCACCTTTCTATTCTATAGATGAAGGAACTACAGTCCAGAGTATTGAGAATTGAGGAAACTGTCCTCGAAGTCACACGGGGTGAGTAGGCACACCAGAGGTAGGACCTGGGTCTGCTGACTCTCACTCAGCACTTCTCCACACCCCAGCCTCTAAAGCCCCACAGGCTGTGGGGGAGAGAAGGACAGAGTGTGGCCCTGAGAAGGTAAGGCTGTAGGACAGGATGCTACGTGCTTGCAGGCTCCAAGCTCAGGCTGGGAGATGCTATGAAGAAAGATGTGCTGACGGCCTCTGTTGATAATGAAGTAAGTAACCAAGTGGGAATAGAGGGTAAGAAGAATGGCTTTAGGGCACAACGTCCAGTCAGCTAACTCTGGATTTACTGCCCTGAAAAGTAGCTGCTCCAGTTGAGGCCCTGGAATGCTAGTGTTCTGATTTGGACAGACGAGAAGGAAACACAGGCATGGAGGGCAGGTGCAATATCCTTTATTCAGCTCATGGTGGCTGGTGAGCTACATGGGAGGTCTGCCTTTATCCAGCTCCTGGAGGCCGTGGAGCTGAGTTACATAGATTGTCCATAATCTATGACACGCTATGGGGAAGGTTCTGTGCACCTTTATACACAGGGGAACAAAAATGGCAACATGCCCACCAGCAGTAACCATGATTTCACTGTGCACAGGCATGACTTCACTGTACACAGTCATGGCTATCTGGGAACACATGGTACCTTCCATCAAGGCCAAGAGTGAGAACCCCCAGCCAGTTTTATGTAGTCCCACAGCCAAGACCATGGGTGAGAAAGCTCAAACATCTTTGTCTGTCTCTACAGGCCATGAGCAAGGTTCAATATGTATTCCTGATTATGGCAGGCAGGCATGGGCTAGCTCTTTTTGTATAATTTGTCAGGGATGCTCTACAAACTTGAGATGCAAACACAGATAAAACGAATTCATTTTTCCAATCGAATGTTGACACTGTAAATATTATCGGTAGGGAAGTCAGTATATGATCTCCTTTTTCTAGGCTGTCCCTGTGAATTGGCTTTGGAAACTCAGAAGGCAGTCTGGTTGGCTTCCACATGCAAACTGGGAGAACCAAGGCATGATCTTGGACAGGCAGTCAAGGCAGTCTGGTTGGCTTCCACATGCAAACTGGGAGAACCAAGGCATGACCTTGTGCCTCCCTGCCGTGTGGTGTCGCTGTTGAACACTAGTTCTGTGTTGCTTTCAGCCTGAGAACTGTGCTGGAACGTTTCTGCCAGGAGCGTCAGTGTATTCCAGATGCCTGTACCTGATATGATTGTTTTTCTGGGGAATATGACTCCATCTGCAGGGCTGAGCTTGTTGAGGGGTCCAGGCTCTGGTCTGCAACACTGTGCATGGGACCCCAGGGTGCCAACTGGATCCCCAAGGTCAAAGCCTGGTTCTGGTATCTGCTGCCTCATGAACCCACAGCGACAGCCCCCTTCTTCTCAGTGAACCGTCCTGGGGATTGGAAAGTTCTCAAAAACAATCAATAATAAGCCTAAAGACAGATGAACTTGGTCTGGCGTAGGATCCATCTGGCATGGAAAGATTTCCTTGTAATTTCAATGAGAAGCTAAAGGTTGTGAGTCATTGCTCTTAAAGAATAGAAAAATTAGGGCACTCTGCCAAATTTATTACATATTCCAGCATTTTACTCCTCATGACTGTCAGGAGGCCTTATGGATAAGGTCCACTTTCAGCCAAGCAATCTTCCTCAGTGCTAGCATGATGGGGCTAGGATGTCCAGATAGCCAACCAGGGGACACATAGGCCTTTAAGGAGACTGACAAAATGATTCATTATATCGGAGCTGTCTTATTAGCTACCTGGCTGCTTAAGGAAGGTCAGCTTGTTTGCAAAGTGTTTGCGTGGATTTCTTGAGAGGATTCATATTGTTTTCTACTACTATTATTAAACTGATGCAGACATATATTTCCACACGTTGTGCTCAGGAATGCACGGGGTATACATTCTCTTAGAGGCTGCAGGAGGAGCCCCTGAATCTCTCCTCTGACCCCAGCTCAACGGCAGGGCTATGACAAGCCCTGGGGAGCTGTGAAGAGGGAAGTGGGGAGGAGAAGAAAGATAGGGAAACATAAAAACATAAAGAGAAATAGGGAAGAAAAGGGTATAGGAAAATGGGAAGCAGCACCTAATTTGTTCTGGCACTTTGCATTTCTGTCAGCTTTCCTTAACACTCTGTGTGGCCCTAGGAAGGAGAAAGGGCAAGTAAGCTTCTCCCCATGTCACTCTGAGGAAGAAATTGGGGTTGTGGCAGGCAGCATGGCTATCTACAAAATTCAAAGGGGTCTCAGAAAAGGGTGAGGCTCAATACTAATCTTCCTCCTTCTGTATGTGTACGCCAGGGACTTCCAGAAAGTCCCTGAGTTACAAACATCCAACTTGCATACGACCACAGTGATGAACAGAGGCTACTACAGGTCTTTGGTAAACAGCCTTGTTCCAACTTACATAGAAATTCAACTTAAGACCAAACCTACAGAACCGATCTCATTTGTAACCTGGGGATTGTCTATACTTAATGCTAACAATAGCCATGTTGAGACAAAAATTATTCCTCCTGTTGTGGAGGGCCCAGAGGATATGGCTGCAGGGAAGGGTGAGCCCAGGTCCCCTGACTTCTGTTCTTCATATGCCGCCGCCTATGGATGGGCCAGAACCATTGTTCCAACCCTCTTTGAGACCCATGTTAGGTGAATTAAATGAAAGAAGTCCTTACCCTCAGATCTGTTCATGGATGGGAGAGTCTGCATCAGGAATAAATGGGTTCTTGGAAGGACAAGCACTTGCCTAAGACGCTGAGACTTAGGTCGAGCAGGTGGTTGACTGTACTTCCAGTGCTGGGACCTGGTGCCTTGAAGAAGCACCATGGCGTTGCATGAGTATCTCCAGGCTGGTGTCAGGCCTTGGAGCTGGGACTAGAGTTCTGATCTCTTGACAAGTGGTGAGAGCACTTTCTATTGTATCTGGAGGCTTTTGTGAAGATACATAAGAAAAGCAAATGGTGGGAGGAGCCCATGAAAGAAAATTATGCAAAGGGGCCAGAGAAGCAGCCCAAGGCGGAAGCTTGGCACTTACGTGGGGCTGTCACACCTGCAGGGGCAGCATTCCTGCCTCTCCCCAATACTGAGACACTGTGAATTTTCTTTTCCTAAAGTTAATTTTGTTACCCTTTTTTGACTGTAAAATCCTACCTTTAGGAATTGATGACTTTGGCTGTTAAAATCTTTTTACTCTATCCAAATACTCCAGTTAAAATGTGGGGATCTCTTAGAGAAACAATATATAAGGTGAGATCTGAAGGGATTGTTTAATCATCTTCTTCCCTCCAAAGAGGCAAAGTGGCCTGAGAATAGAACTGAGACTCCAGATATGGGGAGCAGGGAGGCACGAGGGGCAGCCGCGGGGCAGGGAGGAGAGTCCAGGGAGGCACCAGGGGCAGCCATGGGGCAGGGAGGAGGGTCCAGGGAGGCACGCTGCAGGTTTTTAAGCATCACTTCTTATGAAAACCCAGAAGGACTATTTTTGCTGTTCTGACCCTGACTGAAGTGTGTCCTCCAGTTAGGCTGGGGTCTGAAGCCTTGACAAGGCCCAGCTAGGGGCATCAGGTGGCCTCAGAGCAGCAGAGCAGAAGGAAAGGCTAAAGGCAAACAGGACGGTTCGTCTCTATGGAGAGTAGGATGAGCTGACCAACAAATGTCTTCCTTTAGATATCTGAAGGATTGTTCTAGAAGGCAGGTGGTGAGGAGATGCCACTGAAAGCCTCGGGTCAAGGGCCGGAGAACCTGCCTTCTCCTGCGGGATGTGAGCACTGGCGTGCAGACCCAGCTCCTCTGGGACATGGAAAATGCAAGGAGAGGTCCCGGCTCTGCCAGATGACGAGGCACGGCCCTGCCATGGGAGAGCATGAGTAAGGTGACAGTCACCCTGCTGGCTCAGCAGATTCTGCGGCACGTTGCCCCAGCCCAGGACGGAGGGCAGGCTGAGCAGACAGGAGGACGTGCGGCTCAAACAAGGAGCCCCAACTTGGAGGTCAGACTGTGCCAGCTTCAAACCCCATCGCTGCCCTCGGCTCTGTGACTCTGACAGGGGTCCCCCCTCTGTCAAATGGTGGCAGTGAGAGCCCTTCCCCAGAGGGCTGTGGGGTTGCCATACAACTGAGGAGAGAAGGGGGTGAAAGCTCCCAGCACTCGGTAAGGGCAGCATCACTGCCGGGAGCACACCATCCCCATGGCACCCCATGGCACCTCCAGGGAGCTCCTATCTGCATAACTCCCCAGTCCCCCCAGCTGGCCTTACTGCAATAGAGGAGGAGAGAAGACGGGGGGGGGGGGGGGGAGGGGGGGGCTTGCTCCGCCTTCACTTCCCTCTGGCTGGTCACATCCCCCACACTGCTCTGGACTCTCCTGCCCCTGCCGCCCTGGTTGTTCCCTTGCAAGTGGCTTTGGTCTGAATCCCACTCGCTGCTCCAGGGCACATCTAGGTCTGGCCCCACATCTTCCTTCTCCCGCAGTGAAGGGTCAGGTGAGCAGTCTTGTGACCCAGGGGCACATCAGCAGTTGGCCTGGGAAAGGGGGAGGTGCAGGTAACCCTCTCTTCATCCGCCTCCCACCCCCCAAAGCCCCCAGACCTCCACCAGGAGCACTAGCACAGCCCCAGAGGCAAACTGCCACCCCGGCCGCCGCCCTCCCAGCTTCACTCTCTTTGCTGAATGCAGGGCGTGTAAAAATAAAAATAAATAAATAAGAGACTAACCTTCCGGCCAATCACAGTTTAGCTACCCTGCAATTAAACAAATCCACAAACCCGCAACACATATTTACATCTCATTAGCAGAAGCCAAATGCAACAACGGCATTAAAATTAAGAAATTAGGCACAATTATCCTGTCGGCAGCAGTTGGGGGAAGTTGTCAAGGGCTGGTTTATTCATTAGTTTGCACAGAAGTTCAGCGGCTCCCTAATTGTGCGCTGCTATTTTTTCCCCCTCCTCCTCTTGCTTAAAGAAAAAAAAAATCGTTTGAGGTTTCATTTATCCGCAGTGCAGCAGCCGGTGATTGCTGGCCGGGCCGGGCGCAGGGGAGACCTGGGAAGGGCTGGTTTCTGCTCTGGCCTCCGTGTCCTCAGACCCCAGCTCGGCTTTGGCTGAGCTGCTGTGACTGGTGGGCAGGAAGGCCTGGGGACCTGCTCAATGGCAGTGTACCCACAGGTCCCCTTTGGATACTCTGGGAGGGCTTTCCACCTCCCAGAACACTCCAACCCCTTTCCCACCCTCACTGCCCACGGCTGGACTGGGGCACACAAGGGCCAGCTGTGTCTCAGGGGCACTCTCTCCTTCCCCTGCCCAGGCAGCTGTCCCCAGCCACGGTTCTCAGGCCTCTCTGCTGGACCACAGTGGGAGCTTCAGGAATGTTCACTGGGTGAATGAAGGAGAATCTTTTGGACAAAGCCCTTACTGCTGGTGAGAGGATTCATGGAGCCCCAGGCCATGTCCAGCTGGGTGGTGTTGGACTGTGAGGGTGAGTGCAGGGCACCTGGCAACTTCAGAGAGCGGCTTTGCCTGGACCACCCTCCTTTCTGGAAGCTCCCACCCTGCTCCCCCATGCCAATCCTCTTCTCCCACCTTCTGAGGACTCCATGGGCTCCTGGGCTTCCTCCCTCCTTCTAGAGCCTCTGCACTGGCTGACGAGAACTTTGCCAGGCCTCGGGGCACAGGTTGCCCTGGTGGCCTCCCTCTGCCTGGCTGGTGATGACTCCCACTGCTTTCTGTATCCCACTGTCTCCCCCGGGCAGGGACTCCTCTGTCAGTATCAGTTTGTTGGTTTCTGCTGTGAGGCGGCCACAGAAAGCTGGGAACATGGCTGTGGTTTCTCTTTACTGAAGGACACAGCCTCAGGAAGGCCCCCACATGTGGTGGGTCCTCTAAGTGGGCTCCAGATGGAGGCGGGGGCACAGGAGCCCTGGCTTTGCGCAGTTTTGCAGCAGCTGGCTCTTACAGAACTTGGGGTCTGGGGTCTGTTAGTCGTCACATGGCACAAGTGACCCATGTCTCCGTCCTCAGAGTCATGTGTGTGAGGCTTACTTCTTTGTTGCCCAGACTCTGGTCCCTGCTGGGGCAGGTGGGACCACGGGGGGCCTTCAGCTCAGAGCCCAGCGTGGGTCCAGTGCCATCTAGGTGGTGCACAGTTTGCCTCCCTGTTTAAGTGGGGAGATTTTCTAGGCTTCCGAGTTATAGAGCTGTGGATTTTCCTAGAGTCCCCAGGTGAGCGATTTTGTAAATAGTCTACTTAATACTATGTCAAATCAGTACTTGCCCACACATATTTCAAACACAATGGGAACTGAGCTATATTAGGATATTAATCCACAAAACATCAAGTGTAACATTTATTTAGTGACAGTTGAAGGAACTGCAAAGATGCTCTGCTCCCCCAAACTGCCTGTTGCCATTGTGAGTAACTAATGAGGAAGGACCACTCACCACCAGCATCTTCTCCTCACTGCGGCCTCCCAGTCTTATGCTGAAACATCATTTACTCACTCACGCACTCATTCATTCCTCTGTGTAATATTTATCGAGCGACCCCTCTATTCCTGGTACCATGGTGAAGGCGGGGACCGACGAGGGACCACTTGAGCCCCACATTTGAGGAGCTCAGACAGTGGCAGACAGTGAGTTACAGCGCAGTGTGGAAAGTGCTCGGATGGGACTTAGTCTAGAAGTTGCCGCTGGGGGAGCTCAGAGCTCCAGCCTTTCTGGCAGGTCAGGGGGAAGGCGTTGTGGGCTCTCTATCCCCCAGAAATCTGCAGACCCCACTGCTGTGCCCATCTTATCTCTAAGTCTGAACAGCTGTCCCCTTCTTTATTCTGGGAAGAAGGGACGAGGACTCAGGTCCACAGAGATTCCTGGAGGTTGATGTCCTATGGAGACAGAAGCAGGGAAAGGAAATCGACCCATTCTGTAGATTCAAAGGCCCGACAGTGACTGTGAAATCCCTCTTTCTGATCCCCTTCACTATGGCCTCGCTGCCCCGTTGGGTAGGACCCACACCACGGATAAAATGGTGAACTGTTGACGTATTGCTGAGACTACTCTACCTAATCTACACATAACAACCTTTCATCCTCCCAAAACCCTTCCAGGAAGATACTGTTATTACACTATCAATTTTTAAAAAGCTAGAAGAAAGCCCCAGTGAGGCTAATTAACTGTTCCCAGGTCACAGAGCTCCAGGGGTCATGGCCAGCAGGCTTGACCAGAGTGCACCCTCACACTGTGTGCCTTAGACTGCTAGGTACGGGGGCGCAGTTACAGCCGCCTTGCTCATGGCCACACAGTCCCTTGGGCATGTGCTCAAGGGTGCTCATGAGTTTTCTGCAGGAGAGAAAAGACCATTTTAGCTCCTCAGGCATAAGAGACACTCTGGCTCTCTTCCCCTCTGGGGCTCACCCTCAGGGAGCCTCAGGCTGGAGGGAGAGTGCACTGCTGTCCTGTTGCCTGAGGCCGCCGCCCAGTGCCCCTCTTCGCCAGCCCTGGTGACTCACTGAAGGCAGCCAGACAGCCCTGGGTGGTCTGACTCAGGGTGCCCACCGGGGCTCAAGGCGCTGCTCTGGGTCCTTGAGGAAGCTGGAGGCTGAGACGGGGACTGTTTCCTGGGCTGGCTGGGGGACTGGCTGGGGAGGACAGGTGTAGGCATGGAGAGTGGGCTCTGAGAGGAGGTGGGTGGGGAGGACCAGGCCACCCTCAGGGTGACGGCTCTTTAGACTGGCACTCAGCTGGCTCAGGGTGTGAATCCCAAGGAGCCTCCGGGGAAGGCCCAGGCCTGGAAACTTCCCTTTAGAGAAGTCTGGGGATTGGGGGTGTGGAGGACCGTCAGTCTGGTTCCTCATGGTGACACATAGGCCTCCATTTGTCCCCTCATTCCCGCCCACATAATGGAGTGTCCCTACAGGTGTTTGGGTGTTGCCCTTTCCCCCCAGCAACTCTTTCTTAGATTGTTATGTGACATGAGCTCATCAAGGACAGGGTCTCTGTTTACTCTTTATGTCCCCAGCCCCCTGATGAGGACTCAATACATTTTAATATTTGCAGTGGACTATCTCAAGGGGCTCTTAAAGACAGGAGACTGACTCACTGGGTGACAGAAACAACTGCAACTGGGACTTTGCCTGACAAATGTAAACAGTGTAACCTAATCACGGGTACCCTGGTATTAATCTGGAATGCAAAAAGAAATGTCACTCTGTATCCCCTAAGTATGTATAATTGTTACATGTAAATTAAAATTCAAAGGGAAAATTCAAAAAAGAAAAAGTACCATAAGAAAACAAATAAAAACAGGACATTGGAGATTCCCCGTCTGCTACGTGATACCCTTGCTGGCTCACAGTAAGCACCATGGGATTGTGATTATCATTGTCAAGAATGGCAGAGCTTCTGCCATTCTTAGGCTCTGTGGGGACCTAACATTAGCAAGCCCACGCCGTGGGAGGGGCCAGTGTGGGGCCACCAGAGCTGTTCTGTATGGTCAGAGCCCAGGATTCAGAGGCACACAGATCTGGGTTAAAATCTTAGTCGTGTCTGGATTTGGGGCTTTGGGGGAAGTTATTCAACTTAAGGCTCATTTTCCTCATCAGTAATATGAGGATAATTATGGTACCTGAGTTTAGGATCTTCATGGTACTCAATTGGATGGGCCATTTAAGACAGTATGACATGTGGTATGTAGTAAATGCTTAAAAACTGAAAGTAAAAAAAAAAAAAAGAGGGAGAGATGTGCGAAGGCTGATGGAAGCACAGTGGTGGGAGTGATGACCTGGAAAAGCATCTCAGGAGAGGCAGGTGGTGGAGAGGCCAGAATGCAGGGAGAGGAAAGAGCATGAACAAAGGCTTAGAGATACCAAATAATGCGTCGTCTGCTGCACGGCTGCGCACAGGGAAAGGAAGCAAGGCGTGAGGTTGGCAGTCAGCAGGGACCCTGTACTGACCAGCTCTTCTGCTCTGCCAGCTCCTTGGGAACCTCAGGGGATTGAACATGAAGTTGGTGTGATGAGAGCTGAGATTCTTGGAGACAGCGTGGAGAATGGTGGTGTGCTTGTAGGGGAGAATGAAGGCCAGTGTGGCAGGTAGAGAGTGACAATGGTGATGATGACGACAGTGATGACAGCAATGGTGATAATGATGGTAGTGATGAAGAAGGCCATGGGGAAACAGAAGAGGAGACCGGTTCAAGTGACTCTCAGGTGGAGTTGGAGAAAGGAAGGTCTAGTTGGAATGTTCCACGTGGAGAACCAGAGCATGAAGACTAGAAGGGTGACTCTGAGGTTTCTAGTTCAGGCAACTACAGGGAAGAGAACAGCAAAGAAATAGGTGATGAGTCTCATCTTGGACCTGTTGGATTTGGAGCATTCATAGGACTTCTAAGTGAGTCTTCATAGCCCATCGCTTCATATTTCTCCCTTCCTCCAGTTGTTCAAGGTGGCATAAAATTGCTAGTAAGAATTAGGGGAGAGAAGTGTGGGAGCAGGTGCTGATGAGTTTTATTTGGCTTTGCTTATCTAGGAGCCAGCCTTAAGAGTCCCACACTTGTCCTTATAACTGTGCTTTGCTCTCTACAGTTTGTTGACATCACTCTTTTCTTTTTGCCACTAGGAATTAGACAGAGACATACAGCTCCCTGGGGCTAAATTCTCCCCTCGGCTGCAGAAAACTTGAAATGCCCAAGACACTGGAACTAAGATGAGACCTTGTAAAGAATTCCCAATATTGTTCAGGCAATAGGAATGGCCAGGGGGACCTCCTTCTCTTTTCCCGTCATCCACCAGGCTCTACTTTGTGGTCCTACAAGGATCCTTTCTGCAGCCTAAGACCCCAGCCCCAATAAACTCATCTATTCCTTTGGGCCTTGAGTAGAGAGTTGTCCAGTTGAATACCAAAGCTGCTCAGGTTTTTTAGGATTAGGACAGAGGAAGGAAGAAAGGAGAAATCGCAGACTTAAAGAGGCCTCTGGCTCCCCTGCAGCTGACAATGCTACTTTTCCAGTGCAATTTAATTCAGTTTTTGCTTTGAAACTTGGAACTCAGGTTCCTGGATGACAGGTGCAGGGAAGAGGTGAATGTTCCATGTTCATCTAGCATGAGCTGCTGAGAAGGGTGAGCTCAGGAGAGTGGCCAGATGGAGCTATCATTTTTGCACTGATAGGCTTTTCACATATATTTTATGTATATTTACTAATAAAGTAAAATATACATTCAGTGCATATTTTAATCTTTGATAACTGTGCAAAGAAATAGGTTTATTGTTATAATATTAGAAAATACACATCAATAAAAGATGAAAATATCTTTTATCAGTGTGTTTCCCATTCCTTTTGACATTTCGGTATACAGCTTTCCAGAATGTAAGCATTTTCAGAATGCTTAAAAATAAGTTTTAAAGGATGCATAAAATATATGCATATGTGAACAAAAAAAGTGCACATTTTAAGTTCACATCTTCCCATTCTCAACACTTGGGGGTCACAAGCCCCTGGACCAAGAAATGGAGTGTCACCAGGATTCCACTAACAGTGTCATTACTAATTTGGGTGGGTTTATAGCTACTTTGTTACTATCAATTTCCTGTTTGTTCCATCAGATTTATGTTCACTTCCCCCCTCATTTCTTGAGTTCCTTTGACTTAATATGATATTTTTACTCTTCCATTTTTTTAAATAATTTTATTAAATCATAATTGTGTACATTGGTGCAATCATAGGGCAGAATGTGCTTCATATACAATCAGAAACATTTTGATCGTACTGTGAGAGATAGCCCTCATAGCATTTTCTTAATCACTATA
>CAUYRH010065683.1:0-33300 GCA_963574655.1 Perodicticus potto | reverse complement strand
ACAGCACTGTACCCAGGGTGACAGCTTGAGGCTCTGTCTCAAAAAAAAAGAAAAAGAGAGAGAGTTGGAAATGTTTGATTATTTAGTGGAAATCTGCATCTCTGTTACCGCCCCCTTTGCCGATTTCCATCCTTAGGCTATTGAAAAAAGTTACCCTGTTCTCTGATCCTGTTGAATGCCTCTTTTTCTTATGGGTTTCTTTATGCCCCACTCGCTGAGCCACAGGAGCTGCCTGAGAACTGTATTTTCTTAAAATGTTTACAGTTTTATTAAGTATTTATTATAAAGATGATATCCGCTCAGTGAAGGAAGTCTGATACTCAGAAAAATAGGAAGAAGAAAAGTCATGGTCCCGCCATCCAACGCATCGCTGTCACTCTTCCCCTGCAGTGCTCTTCTTCCTCCACGGGATTGCTGTGAGGTGCTAGATGCACTTTTCAAATATCTTTTTCCAGGTATTTGTTATGTTGGGGAATCTTCCTAAATACTTCAGTGGTGCATGCATGGGCCAAAACAGGTGCTCTTTTAGTATAGTAGAAGTTATTTCTTTTTTAAATTTTTTAATTTTTAGAAGTTATTTCTAACTTTCCCCTTTTTTATAGAATACTGCAATGAACATCTTTTACTCATAAGCTGCTACATACCCATCTCCCTTTAGGGTTATTCGCCTGTGGTGAGTTTCCAGAAGTGAATTACTAGGTCCAAGAATGTGTGTATGTTTTTACCACTACTTCATCTTGGCTGTCCTGAGCCTTTTTCTAGACCTTTTTTTTTTTTGGAGACATAGTTTCACTGTTGCCCTTGGTAGAGTGCTGTAGCGTCACAGCTCAGAGCAAACTCAAACTCTGGGGCTTAAGCGATTCTCTTGCCTTAGCCTTCCAAGTAACTGGGACTACAGGCACCTGCCACAAGGCCCGGGTATTTTTTGGTTGTAGTTGTCATTGTTTGGCAGGCCCAGGCTGGATTTGAACCCGCCACCTCCAGTGTATATGGCTGACGTTCTACCTGCTGAGCTTACAGGGACCAACCCCTTTTTCTAGCTTTTGAACTGTCCTCTAGTCCTTAGCTTTTGTCACACATAGTTGAATTTTCAGTTAAACAGCCTTTTGGTGAGTGGAGATTTCACAGCTTCCTATTTTCTATATGTTGTTTCACATGGTGTTAGTTTATTGTTTCCAAGTAGTTATAAAATTCTTAAGGACAGGATCTGAAATTTTTCCTACTGCCTTGTATAGTGTAGAGCTTCTAGAGGTGGTTAGTTAGTTTTGGTTGTTTGGTTGAGAAAAAGAGAAAGGGAGTTAGTTCTGGGGAAAGATGATAAGATGATAAACCTTTCTTCCTATCAGACCAGGTTGTCATTTTTAGAAATATGAATTCGGAATTTATTTGGAAAGAATAATCATCAACACCATGGAAATGGCTCTCTCTGTGGGAGGGAAAATCACGGCAGATGAGAGCCAGGTGGGGAGTGAGCTGTGAAAGAAGGGGTCGGGGCGGGGTGCTGCCTGCAGCTGAGCAGAGCACCAGCCTGTGGAGCAGCCCTTCCCGAATCCTTGCTGTGATTCCACCCAGCACAGGCGCACCGCGAGTGTACAACACCCCAGATGCCATGCTGAGTAAAGAGGTGTCAACCTGTCTGTCTCCCTGTAATCCAAGGACTCTGAGGCTGACGTGTGGCCATCACTTGAGCTCAGGATTCGAGACCAGAATGAGGAAGAGCAGGATCCTAAAAATAGAAAAATTAGCCGGGGTGTTGTGGCACATGCCTGTAGTTCCAGCTACTTGGGAGGCTGAGGCAAGAGGATAGCTCAAGCCCAAGAGTTTGAGGTTGCTGTGAGCTATGATGCCACAGTACTCTAGCTTGGGGCAACAGCGTGAGACTGTCTCAAAAAAACCACCCCAAACCCAAAAATCTATCTCCCACATGGCATTGTGATCATTGTGCTTTCTGGAAGCCCAGGATGGGGAAGGTTTTTTCCATTTTTGACCTTCCAGAGTATCTTTGTGTAGAAGTTTTTAAATTTTAAACTGAATATAATTATTTGTGTTAGTAGGTATAAATTTGGTAGTATTTTGGGACATCTGATTACCATACTGCTGTGGACAACAGCATGGGGTTGTCGTAGAGCGAGGTTCTGTGAAACTGTGACGCCAGGTGACCTATTGTGTTGTGGAGTGGTGTTTTTTTTTTTTTTTTTTTTTTGAGACAGAGTCTCACTCTGCTGCCCTGCCCTGAATACTGTGAATATTGTAGGCCATTGTAAGACAGTAGTAACTATTTTGGGTATCTGAACATAGAAAAAGTACAGTAAAAATACAGTGTAAAAAGATAAAAAAGGATACATCTGGATAGGGCACCTACTGTGTATGGAACTTTAAGACAGAAAGTTGCTTTGGGAGAGCCAGTGACTGATGAGTGAAGGTGAGGGCTGAGGACGTGCTTGTACACTGCTTGTTGGAAACACTGTACACTTGGACAGCACTAAATTTATTATAATTTTTTTCTTTAATAATTGTGGAGGTTGCTGTGAGCTGTGATGCCACAGCACTCTATCCAGGGTGACAGCTTGAGGCTCTGTCTCAAAAAAAAAAAAAAAAATTATTAACCTGAGCTTCCTGTAACTTTTACTTTATAAACATTTTATTTATTTTTTATTATTAAATCATAGCTGTGTACAATAATGCAATCATGGGGTACAATGTGCTGGTTTTATATACAATTTGAAATATTTTCATCGAACTGGTTAACATAGCCTTTATGGCTATAAACATTTTATTTTTTCTTTTCAGTTACCTACTATCTGCAATTTATTTTAGGAACCTGAAACCCAAGTAACTTTTTTTAACAGCTAAAATGGGAAATACAGACATTGTAAAGTACCAAAAATCTCTGCGTTTAACAAAAGGGCAAGGATTGTTATCTTGCTTCTACATACCCTTGGATAAAGATTTTGTTTCTTTTCCCCACACCCTCAAAGAAACCGGTCAAATAATTCTCCCACCTGGGCAGCTGGGACTACAGCCTGCTCAGGGGATGTCAAGAGTCTAGAAATGAACAGGAGGCAAGCACTGGGATCATGCATGTTTTGGGTTTTCTAGAAATATACTGGAAAATCATGCAATACTGCCAGCATTGGAGGCAATCTTTGGCCACAAGTGTGCACATTCCTTTGCAACTGGTCCTGTAATGGCAGAACCTTTCATTACACCTTTATTGTTTACTATGACCTCTGCATTATCGTCAAAATAAAGAAACACACCATCTTTTCTCCGGTATGACTTCTGCTGTCGTATTACCACTGCTGGATGAACCTTCTTTCTGAGCTCTGGTTTGCCCTTCTTAACTGTGGCTATCACCATGTCACCCACACCAGCAGCTGGAAGTCTGTTGAGTCGCTCCTTGATCCCCTTCACAGAGATGATATACAGATTTTTGGCTCTTGTGTTGTCAGCACAGTTAATCACGGCTCCTATCGGAAGACCCAGGGAAATCCGGAATTTTGCACTGGAGGGACCCACCACGTCCTCGCTTTGACATCTTGGACGACGGGAAAAGGACGGAAAAGTGGCTATAAACATTTTAAATTTTTTTTTTTTTTTGAGACGGAGCCTCAACCTGTCACCCTGGATAGAGTGTCGTGGCATCACAGCTCACAGCAACCTCCAACTCCTGGCTCAAGCGATTCTCCTGCCTCTGCCTCCCAAGTAGCTCGGACTACAGGCACTTGCCACAACGCCCGCTATTTGTTGGTTGCAGCCGTCATTGTTGTTTGGCAGACCCGGGTTGGATTCGAACCCGCCAGCTCAGGTGTATGTGGCTGGCGCCTTAGCCCATTGAGCCACAGGCTCCGAGCCATGCTGCATATTTTTTAGCACTAACAAATTATACTTTTGCTCACTGGTGGGAGTGCCAATTAACACAGTTTTCATACTTACTAACTCAGTAGTTCTACTTTTAGGAAGGTCTCTTAAGTAAATAATCTGATTATTTGCACAGTGGTACTTATTGTGGTGGTGGAAAATAGGTATTAAAACAACCTAAATATTTAATAGTAAAAGTGCACATATGGCATGATATTAATTCTGCCATAAATGTTTGTGTTGCAGAGTATAAAACGTGCCTCAATTTTAGTTTTAATTTTATCTCTTGGTGGTAGAATTATGGGTAGTTTTAATTATTTTTACTTTTTTTCTGTATTTTCAAAAAATTAACTGGCTTGACTAAATATAGAAGTATCAAATTCCTTAACCTATTTCACAGCGCTCCTCTGCGTGCTATTCCATGGGGTTGATGTAACATAATTATTAATCCATTTCCCCCTTTTATCAAATGAGTTGGTTATAAGTAATTATTGTAAATGGTGACTCTTTCCATTCTCTTAAGAGATAATATACATACATATATTATATAAGCTATATGCAATTATAGCTTGTTATCTCTTCCCTTCCTCTTCCCCCCCTTTCCCCTCCCCTTCCCTTTTCCTTCCCTTCCCCTTCTCTTTCCCTTTTCCTTCCCCTCCCCTTCCCTTCTCCTTTCTTGCCCCTGGTAGAATGCTGTGACACCACAGCTCACAGCAATCTCAAACTCTTGGGCTCAAGCCATCCTCTTGCCTCAACCTCCCAAGTAGCTGGGACTACAGGTGCCCACTACAATACCTGGCTAGTTATTTTTTTTTTCGGTTTTTGTCTGTGGCTGGGTTTGAACCCACCACCTCTGGCGTATGGGGCCAGCACACTACTCTTTTGAGCCACAGGCGCTGCCCTTGGTTAGTTTTTTTTTTTTAAGAGATGGGGTCTTGTTCTTGCTCAGGCTAGTCTCCAAGGTGTGCGCTCAAGTGGTCCACTCCAGCCAATTTTTTTTTCTTAAAGCATTTTTCTTCTCTTTAGTTATTTCTTTTTTTTTCTTTAGTTATTTCTTAAGTCTAAGGAGAAGATTACTGGGTAAAAGAATATCGTTTCTTAAATATTTTTTATATTTATATTCAAGCTGTTCTAAAAGATTATACCAATTTACCTTCTCATAAAATAGTTAAATTTATATTAATTTTGCCTACATCAGAGATTTTGTTTTGCAGTTTTTGGCTGGGGCTGGGTTTGAACCCGCCGCCACCTCCGGCATATGGGGCCAGTGCTCTACTCCTTTGAGCCACAGGCGCAGCCCTGGTCTTTTCCTTTTTTAAGGTTTGGATTCAATACATAAATATACTTCAGTGCCTTATTCTTTTGTACTTTAATTATTAACTCAGATGAAGAGCTCATATGTGTTTTAAAATAATTCTTTTTTTTTTTTTGTGAGACAGAGCCTCAAGCGGTCACCCTGGGTAGAGTGCTATAGCATCACAGCTCACGGCAACCCCCAATTCCTGGGCTCAAGCGAGTCTCCTGCCTCTGCCTCCCAAGCAGCTGGGACTACAGGCGCCCGCCACAACGCCCGGCGATTTTTTGGTTGCAGCCGTCATTGTTGTTTGGCCGGCCCAGGCTGGATTCGAACCTGCCAGCTCGGTTGTCCGTGGCTGGCGCCTTAGCCCGTTGAGCCACAGGCGCCGAGCCAAGCCAGTGGTTTAAAGTGTGGGGATGAAGGATTCTTTTAAATTTTTCACCTGGCCAGCTCCTTAAAAAAAAAACTTCTTAGATGTCACCTTCTCTAGGGAGCCTTTCTTGACTACTCCTACCCACAATACTTTTTTTTTTTTGGCCAGGTCTGGGTTTGAACTCGCCACCTCTGGCATATGGGGCCAGTGCCCTATTCCGTTAAGCCACAGGCACCACCCTACCCCTAATACTTTACACACCAATCTGGGTTAGATGGCCCACTCCTAACTGGGTTAGTATGGGTTTCTGGTGCCATGCACTTGATTCTAATTGTCACTTCTCTTGCCTGTTTCCAGGAGTTCCTTGGGTGTAAGGGCTGAGGCAGGGAGCTAGTCCAGGGTCTGGCAGACAGCAACCTTAGAGAAAGTTTGAGGACAGATCCATTCCGGCTCCTGGGGAGCCTTCACTGCCTTCTCCCAGTGATAATCGGAGGAAACAGCAGTAGCAGCAGCCAGTGCTTATTGGGTACATCTGTGTACCAAGGGTGGGGCTTTGTTCTTTATCAGAGTGTCTCATTTGGTCCTGAGAACACTTTCATGGTGGGAATTGTCATTCTATTTCACAAATGAGAAAACTGGAATACTAAGAAGTTGAGTAAATTGCCCAGAATATGAGGAACAAGTCAGGCTTTGGAATCAGTCAGACCTAGGTCCTAGTCCCAGGTTCCTGCCTTACTTGCCCTGTGACCTTGGCAGGCCACTTCTGAGCCTCAGTCTCCTCATCTGTCAGAAGCAATGGGATTTAACTTCACTAAAAGAAGATGAAATGGGGCTCGGCGCCTGTGGCTCAACGGGCTAAGGTGCCAGCCACGTACACCTGAGCTGGCGGGTTCAAATCCAGCTTGGGCCCACCAAACAATGACGGCTGCAACCAAAAAAAAAACGGCCGGGCATTGCGACGGGCGCCTGTAGTCCCAGCTACTTGGGAGGCAGAGGCAGGAGAATCGCTTGAGCCCAGGAGTTGGAGGTTGCTGTGAGCTGTGATGCCACGGCACTCTATCCAGAGTGACAGCTTGAGACTCTGTCTCAAAAAAAAAAAAAAAGAAGATGAAATGGGGTGGCACCGGCCCCATATACCGAGGGCGTTGGGTTCAAACCCAGCCCCAGCTGAACGGCAACAAAAAAATAGCTGGGCGTTGTGGCGGGTGCCTGTGGTCCCAGCTACTTGGGAGGCTGAGGCAAGAGAATCTCCTAAGCCCAGGAGTTGGAGGTTGCTGTGAGCTGTGTGATGCCACGGCACTCTACCGAGGGCGATAAAGTGAGACTGTTTCTACAAAAAAAAAAAAAAAAAGAAGATGAAATGGAAAAGCAGTGTGTAGCATAGTGAAAGCTCTAAAAACGTCAGCAGTCATCATTTCAGACAGGAAAAAAGGAGGCAAAGAATATGTAATTTGTTCCCCGTTATGAAAGTGCCATCTTTATTTCAAGGACAGAAAAGAAAACTATCATTCGGGCAGCTGCCCCAGTTTTGTCCAAAATAATTTATTTACCAGACTTATAAAAAATACGTTGGCAAGAGAAAATAAGTCTTGTAGGAGCAGGCAAGCCTCTCCTTCCTTCCGGTGGTTCCTCTGGGACCCTGCCAGAGAGTGTGGAGTGTGATGGGGAGACCTCAAGCCCAGGGTGGAAGAGGAAAAGGTCTGGAAATGGAAGATTATCCTGAGCCCTCCTGGCCATGGGGCCAACCCAGCGGCACTGAGGCACTTGTGAGCAAGGGCTGGAGGCCCCTAACCCTTGGGAGGGCTAAGGGCTGTCCTAGGGGGATAAGGTGGGAGGGAAGGGATGCTAAGAGCTGGCCCCTCAGTCGGTCTCTGAGGCAAGACTCCGGTGCCGGGGCTGAGGGGTGATAGCTGGGGAAGTGGGGAGCTCCACTGCAGCGTCAGTGGCCCCTCCCTCCTCTGTGGGCACCACCAGGTCCACCTGCACAGGTGTGCCTGAGGAGACTGGGCTGGGGGATGCTGGTGAACGCCGGCTCTGGCGCTGGGCAGGCTGGGGGGCCATGGGGGGCAGTGGAGGTGGCACTGTGGGGGCCCGGAGGTTGCCGCCAACCAAACGGCGGGGCAGAGCTCGGGGCATCACAGGGCTGCCAGAGCCAGGGGGTGGGGGGTGGGCTGGGGGGGAAGTCCGGGAGCTGGAGAGCTGAGGGGGCGGCATAGTAGGCCGGGCTGGTGCTGGGCGCTTGGCTGTGGAAGAAGGAATGGAGGGGAAGTTAAGCATCCATGTGGCTGTGGCCTGTAGAAAACCCTCTGAGTGTGACCCCACCTCAGGACCTTTGCAGCTGCCATTCTTCCTGCTTGGAACAGGTTTGCACGGCTACCCCCTCACCCCCCAGTCACTCAGGTGACTCCTGCCCTTCTCCCCTCAGAGGCCCTCCTGACCACCCTACCCCCTACCCTAGTCACTCTGGCCCATTTTCCAGTTTTGCTTTCCTTGTAGAGCTTTTTGTCCTCTGAAACGATCTAGTCTGTTTCCGTTTTACTCAGTCACTGCTTGTCTCCCTCCCCAGGACATAAACCCCGTGTGGCCCTTTTTTTTTTTTTTTTTTTTTTCAGTTTTTGGCCAGGGCTGGGTTTGGTCCTGCCACCTCTGGCATATGGGGCCAGTGCCCTACTCCTTTGAGCCACAGGCACTGCCTCCTAGTGAGGCCCTCTTATGGGCGCCAGGTAGGGGTTTCTATCTATTGAATAAATGATGCTGCCTATCCCTGCTGACACTTGTGGCTTGCTCACCTCCTCTCAGAAGCCCACCTGAAAGCTCCACCCCCAGCTCTCTAAGATTCACTGAGCAGTTCCAACCACATGAGACAGCATGAGACAGCCGAGGGGCTGGGCGGTCTGGAGGTTGAGACTCTAGCCCTAGCTCTACCTGCAGGGGGGTGTGGGGTGGTTGGCTTGCTGCCTAGGGCCTCAGTTTCCTCATTGGTAACACAGGGTGACAGCCTCAATCTCCCAGGGCCAATGTGAGGACCAGCTTGAGTGATGCTGTGATAGCCCTTCGAATACTTAAGGCTCTGTGCTCAGGTAAGCCAACACCCCACTCACCCCCACTCCAGGAAAGGGGACTAGAAGGCCCCCTCCTCCAGGCAGGCGCCTGAACCACCTGCCAACTCCTGGTCCAGAGCTTTCCGCAGCTACTCCACCTACTTCTGCCCTATGGTACACCCAGGTGGAAAAGGCCAGTGCCTCTGGGGCTGAGCAGAGTGTGCCAGTCACCCTCCTTACCTGTCCTCACCAGGTGGACAGGCAAGTGCTCCAGAGGGGCTCAGAAGGAGGCCCCCCAGCTTCTTCCCACTTCTACCAACTTCCTTCATGGCCCTCCCCCTTGAAGATTCCCTCCCTACTATGCACTCTTGATCTCTGGGCTTCTTTTTTTTTTCTTTCCTTGTAGAGACAGAGTCTTATTTTATCACCCTCGGTAGAGTGCCGTGGCATCATACAGCTCACAGAAACCTCCAACTTTGGGACTTAGGCGATTCTCTTGCCTCAGCCTCCCGAGTAGCTGGGACTACAGGCGCCCGCCACAACGCCTGGCTATTTTTCTGTTTTTTTTTTTTGCAGTTCGGCCAAGGCCGGGTTTGAACCCGCCACCTTCCGTATATGGGGCCAGCGTCCTCCTTGATGAGCCACAGGCGCCGCCCTGATCTCTGGGCTTCTTGAGGGACAGGCCTTCAGTGCCTCAGTGCTCATGTGGCTAATCTTTAATGGGCCCTTGCTATGGGCTAGGGCCAGGTGCTCTCCCCACAGCACCACTGACTGCTCCACACAGCCCTACAAGGTAAGGGCAATTACTATTCCATTCACAGAAGAGGAAGCTGTGGGTCAGACAGGTGACTATACCTGCCCAGGGTCACAAAGCTGGAACCTAAACTCAGAATGCCAGGTGGTAAAACTGGGCTTTCGACACCTCGATTCCTGGTCCCCAGCTGTCTAAAAGGATGGGAGGACTTAGATTGCCCATCCCCCTCCCTGCCCACCCTCTGTCCCCTTCTCCTCTCCTGTAGCCAACTAACTCACTCCTTCGAGCTGCATCCTCTGATGGGGCAGCTGTCTCCAGGGGGCTTCTGTTGACCTTGGGGGAGGCTGGTCTGGGGGGCGCCTCAGCCTCTGACCTGCTGAGAGAAGGAGAGGGTCAGGGTTAGGCTTTGCCATCTCCCAGAAGTCTCCTGGAATCTTGTCAGGCAGAGTTTGGATCCTTGGAGCATTTGCTCCCTGCCACCTTGCGGCTGTGCCTGGGATCTGTGCCCCCCCCCCCAATGAAGATGCTTCTGGCATTGGCCAGAGTTTGTGTCCACTGAGCTCTGGCTGCTATGTGACCCTGTAACAGGCTCAGGAGGGCATCCCACCTGCCTGGTAGGTAGGCTAGGACAGGAGCTGAGATGCATGACCTGCCCTTTGCCTCAGTGCTCATCATCTATGGGATCTTTGCGAAATACTCTGGTCACTGGAGGACCTACGCTCACCCTTGGCTGCCTCTGGGTCTCTGCTTGGGCATCTCAGTGTTAGGGAGGCCTTTCCTGATCCAGCACTAAAGCAGGGCCCCACGTGACTGTCTCCTGCTTTAACTTGCTTTTCAGCACCATCCCTGCCACACATCCATGTCTGTGGATGTATGTGTTCATTCTCTCTTCTACCCCCTCTGCCCCCACTCCTTCCAAATTCAAGCTCTAAGGGCAGCATTTGTTTGTCTTGCTGTGCTGAGGAAAAGTCACAGTCTATGCTATGGCAGTCTGTGGTATACTGAATTAATACCTACTTGGTATGGAAGCAACACAGAACCATGAAGCCTGTCTAGATTTGAAGGATGGAAGAGAAGACTGGAAGGTATTTACAGATTCCACAGTGATCATTTCCCCAGTTCCCTAAATCCCCAAGGTTGGAAATAGTGCCTGGCACACAGTAGGCACTCAGCAAACTGCCTTGCAGTGAACAAGGGAATCAAAGGCTGAGATCCCACCCTCTCTAGACTGGGAGAGCTAGTCTTTGGGAAGAAAATACCAAAAATCACATTTGCTAAAATGCTGCTTGAAATCCTAAGAGATGGTGTCTCAGGTGGGTGTCTGTGAGGCCAGGATGGGGCATTTGCACCCCTTAGTCCTCACCTTTCCTTGGTAGCCACTGAGGCTGGGGCTGGAACTGGAGCCAGGGTGGTTGCTGGGGTGGGTGTGGCAATGGATGGAAGCTCATCAGAGGCCAGCCTGTCATCAGCTGTGTCCTCGGGGGCAGGGGCTGCGAAGAGGCCTGACACGTTGAAGTTGATGTCTAGAGGGAGAAGGAGCAGGCGTTAACTCTTGGACAGCTTAGGCACTCCCCCTCTTCCCTGAAATGGTCTGGACCATATTTTGCCTTCCCAGTCCCACATGAACCTCATGGCAGCCCACAAAGCAGGTAGGATTGTTGCCATTTTAGGGATGAGAAACTGAGGCTCAGTGTGGAGAAGCAATTTCCTCCAGGCCTCATAATGAGTTCATAGGGCTGCCAGAGACGGTGCCAGGCAGAGGGAGGGCACAGAGGGAAGCCTTCATGGAAGCAGGAACTTCACCTCCGGGGAAGAGGGTGTCTGCACTCTGTATTAATGCCTCGATCACGCCCACCACCTGGATGGAAGACACCGAGGCTGCGTCCAGCTGGGCTTGGTCCCTGGGACATAAAGGGAGACAAAGTGACTCATCCACTTAGCAAAATTTTCATGACCCCAACTCTCAGTATGGCCTTGTGCTATGCACTGGAGGACACAGGGATCAACAACATCAAAGACATTTTCCCTCACAGTCTTTTTTTTTTTTTTGAGACAGAGTCTCAAGCTGTCACCCTAGGTAGAGTGCTGTGGTGTCACAGCTCACCGCAACCTCAAACTCAGGCTTAAGTGATTCTCTTGCCTTAGCCTCCCAAGTAGCTGGGACTACAGGCACCCGCCACAATGCCTGGCTATTTTTTTTGGTTGTTGCAGTTGTCATTGTTGTTTTTAGCTGGCCTGGGCCGGGTTGGAACCTGCCAGCCTCGGTGTTTGTGGCTGGCACCCTACCCACTGAGCTATGGGCGCTGCCGTCTCTCACAGTCTTGTCTAGACAATCCTCTATCAAGGAACTGCACTCAGTACATGAGATGAAATCTTTTTGCTTTCTGTGGCCAGGTAAATAATAATGACCTATCACATATGACTTTACAGTTTATAAAACATTTCTCCATTCATCATCTCATCTAATTCACAAAACAAAAACTCTCAAAGTTTATATAACTTCTCTGAAATTTACAGATGAGGAAATGGATGGAGGTCATGAGGATAAGCTCCGAAGGCCCATTCTTGGATGGTAAAGAGATAGAGCCAGACCACTGGGCCCCCATCCCCCACACTAGGCCACCAGACACTCCATCACTGCCATTACCCAGAATGTCTATCTCCAAACCCCTGTGGGGTCCATAGTACCATGAATTTGTTCCTTGTGGTAGCCTTGAGAATAGGAGTCACTTGATCCCTCCATGAATGGGGAAACTGAGGTCCAGGGGAACAACAAGCAGCAGATGGTTGGGGTGGGAACTGCCTCCATCCTACTCCCTTCCTGACCCATGGCCTCTCACCCTTCTTTCTCAGGTGGCCACAGCAGGTTGGGCCCTAGGACGATGGCAATGTTGCTGGGTGTCATCTTGTTCACCTCCTGTTCCTCGGCCAGTCGTGCCAGGAATTTCATCAGGTACCTGGGGGTGGGGAGGAGATAGGCTTTAGCAGGGGCAAGGTATGTGGGGTCATGAACACCCACCAATGCATCCATGCCCTGAGAACTCCACAGCTTAGGATTTCCAATGAGCAGGAAAGACACTGTACAGGATGATGGTTATAATATATACATATATTTTTGGAGACAGAGTCTCACTTTGTCTCCCTGGGTAGAGTGCCATGCATCACAGCTCATAGCAACCTCAAACTCTTGGGCTTAAGCAATTCTCTTGCCTCAGCCACCCAAGTAGCTGGGACTACAGGCACCTACCACAACACCCGGCTTTTTTTTTTTTTTTTTTGGTTTTTGGCCAGGGCTGGGTTCGAACCCTTCACCTCCGGCATTTGGGGTTGGTGCCCTACTCCTTTAAGCCACAGGCGCTGCCCTGTTTTTTTTTTTAAGAAATGAGATCCTGGCTCAGTTCCTGTGGTTGAAGCGGCTAAGGTGCCAGCCACATACACCTGAGCTGGTGGGTTCGAATCCAGCCCGGGCCCGCTAAACAACAGTGACGGCTACAACCAAAAAATAGCCGGGCATTGTGGCGGGCGCCTGTGATCCCAGCTACTTGGGAGGCGGAGGTAGGAGAATCAATCGCTTGAGCCCAGGAGTTGGAGGTTGCTGTGAGCTGTGAAGCCATTGCACTCTACAGAGGGTGACAACTTGAGGCTCTGTCTCAAAAAAAAAAAAAAAAAAAAAGAGAAGAGATCCTGCTCTGGCTCAGGCTGGTCTCGAACTCATGAGCTCATGTGGAGAGCAGGGCCCCCAGAGCCTGGGGAACATTCAGGGAATGAACCCCCAACTGCTTTTCCTCTGTTCCCAAAACAGCCATATTTCTTTCTTCGTGCTCCCACTGCCAAAATTCACCTAGCTCTTTCTTTGTCTAGTTAACTATGCAGAGATCTTTGTGATCTTTACTTACTACTTGTCATATGTTAATGAAGTTGAGTAGAAACCATTAACAGGATGATTTGTCTTTATTAAAGTCATTTACATTTTTCTATTAAACTGTAAGACCAAAATTATTATCTTTTGTTTATGCTATTTCCCCATGGATAACCCTGTACATACTATAAAATAAAGCTGATTTTGTGCTTTGGTGCTGGCTGCAGCCATCAGTTCAGTCAGACCTCCCGATCCCATCTTTCATTTCTGTGTCATCTCTTATGCTGTATCTTCCTCTTTCCCTACCCATTCCACTCTGCCTCGCTCCCCTTTGCCGTGCTGGTTCGAGACAAGCTCAGGCAATCCACCTGCCTTGGCCTCCCAGAGTGTTAAGATTACAGACATGAGTCACCATTCCTGGTCAAATTTTTTTTCTTTTGAGACAAGGTCTTGCTCTATCACCTGGGCTAGAGGGCTGTGGCATCATCATAGCTCACAGCAACCTCCAATTCCTGGGCTCAAACCATCCTCTTGTCTCAACCTCCCAAGTAGCTGGGACTATAGGCATGTGCCACCACATCCCACTAAAATTTATGTTTTTTTAAATAGATGGGATCTCAGTCTTGCTTAGGTTAATCTCAAATTCCTGGCCTCAAGCAATCCTCCTGCCTGAGCCTCCCAGAGTGCTAGGATTACAGGTGTGAACCATGGTTTAAATTTTTTTTTTGTATTTAACCAGACTCAATGCAGAATAGTTTTAAATTTTTGATAGCTAAATTAGCTGATTTACTGAGTGCTAACTAAGTGTTGGGCATGAAGCTAAGCTGAGAGTCCCCCAGCACCCCTAAATGGTAGGGACTGTTAAGATCTACATTTTCTAGATGACACTGCCCAGGTCCACACAGGGGCAGAGGGGCTTCAAAGCTTAGAGGTATTGTATATTTCAACATCTAGTATATAAAAAAAATATGACTAATACATCAAAGGTGTGTTTTCAGAAATATTGTTTAGGACACAGTAACAGAGCTGGACTCAAACATAGGGCCCCTGAGTCCCAACTGGGCTCTGGCTTTGGAGGGAGGTGGGCTTGGGCTCACCTGAGGTTGCTGAGGTTCTCAGGGGGCAGGCGGCTACACACTTCTTGGAGGGCCTGTAACCGGGCTCCTGGCTCCTTCAGGCTGAAGAGAGAGGGACACCTGGTCAGGAGTCAGGGGCCACAACTTTGCAGCCTCCTCCTTCCCCATTTTCCTCTCCCTGGAATCCTTACCTGGCTGCTTTCATCCAGTCATCATAGAGGTCAAAGGTCATCAGGGGCTCCGGCAGCTCCCGCAGATAGGACTTGAGGGCACCTAAGGTAGAGATGGGGAAGAGGGCAGAAGTAGAGAGGCAGTCCCCCAACATGCTTTCCTTCTCTCCATGTACAAGGAGCCTCCAGCCTCTGTTCACATTAATGTGTCTAAGTCTGATAGTTTCTTTGGGCCACAAGCCCCTTTGAGAAAAGGAAGGCTAGTGATCTCGTCACCAGAAAAATGTGTGTATATTTCAGGGGTTTACCATGAACCCTGTGTTAAAACCCCTATGTGGGTGTGGTGCCTGTGTCTCAAAGGAATAGGGCGCTGGCCCCACCATTTGTTGGAGATGGCAGGTTCAAACCCAGCCCTGGCCAAAACCGCAAAAAAAAAAAAACCCTATGTGGCCAGGCATGGTGGGTCATGACTGTAATCCTAGCACTCTAGGAGGCTGAGGCAGGTGAATTGCTTCAACTCAGGAGTTTGAGACCAGCCTGAGCAAGAGTGGGAACCCACCTCTAGTAAAAATAGAAAAACTAGCTGGGAGTGTTGGCACATGCCTATAGTCCCAGCCAATTGGGAGGATGAGGCAAGAGGATTCCTTGAGCCCAGAAATTTGAAGTTGCTGTGAGCTATGATGCCACATCACTCTAGCCTGGGGCAACAGAGTAAGACTCTGTCTAAAAAAAAAAGAACCCCTATGTATCCATGTGTCCTCAGCAGAATATTATGCCTTCAAGCCAAACCATCTTGGGATCATTTTAGGCAGCTGCATCCCTTCCCCCAACCTCCTGCCCAGGGCTATCTGGACCAGCACCTGCCACGGCGTGGGGGTCAGAGCAGAACTCCTCCAGGCTGCGGGGGTTGGAGGCCATCATCTGCTTGAGGCGCTTCAGCACTGAGGCCCCAGCAGCCAGACGGAAGAGGCCCTGAGGTGGGAGAAAGAGCAGGAGGGGGTCACAGAAGGTGGGCAGGGCAGGATGCCTGGGCTGGGAGGTGCTGGCTCACTCATAGCCTGGGGTAGGCTGCTGGTCTTCACTGAGCCTCTGTCCTCACTCGTCTGGTGGGCAAAGTGGACACTACACTGTCTGTGGCCCTTCTGGACTCTCAAAGTCTAGAATTCTGAGCAAAGGGCAGGGCTGGGAAGTCTGGAAGGAGCTAAGGAAAGTTGTGGGGAGAGACGAGTCTGTGTAGAAGTGGAAGGGAAGAAGGAGACCCCTGCAGGATTGTTGAGAAGCCCAAGTCTGTCTTAGGGTATTTGCCACATCCAAAGAGTCTCTCTTCAGGAAAGGAGGCAATGTACTAATAACACTAAGGTACAAAGGACAGATATAGCCAGCATGTGACAGTGACAGCACTATGGAGCCCTTGGTTTCAGTGCCACCTCATTGAAACCCCCCACATAGCTCTGCCTCTGTCTTCCCCCCACATACCTCTGCCTCTGTCTTCCCCTCGTACAAAGGGGTCAGTAAGAGGTTCCTCCTGGGGCTACTGGGATCATTAAATGGAACAAGGACTACAGAGGCTCATAGTCCTGCGCCTGCCCATTTGACGGACACTGAGTGGGAGGTAGTGTCAGTTTAGCACCAGGAGGCCCCACCTTCTCCCAGGGTCCTGTGCTCTAGTGAAGGAATTACAGGCAGCAGGATAGGATAGCATATGGGGTTTGGGACAGAATGAGGGGCCCCATGCTTCTTCCCTGACTGCCCCAGTGGGTCCCACCTCTTCCTTCATGCCCTCAGAAAGCAGCATCATGACACAGGCCTCGATGGGCAGGGCAATGTCCCGTCCCAGGTCTTGTAGGTGGGTCCCCAGTGATACCCCATACACCCTGGAGAAGGGGGCTGCTGTCATCAAGGGGGAGATATCTGCAGAGATGAGACAAGTCAGTAGCCCAGGGTCTTCTCACCCCTGGGAAGTCAGGCAGGGGTGGCTCAGATGTCCTCAGGATAGTACCACCTTCCACCCAACTGTCCATGCACACATATAAAATCATCTATCATATTTCTTGAACCTGCCTACCTCCACTACCTCTGCCCTTGCCCAGGCCACCATCACCTCCCTGCTGCCTCCTAACAGGTCTCCTGCCTTTAGTCTTGTCCCTTCATTCCACTGTCCACACGGCAGCCAGAACAATCTCTGCATCACAGATCGAATCCAGCCCTCAGAACTCATCCATAGCTCCCTGTTGCCTTGCAGAGTGGGGTCAGGAGTATGAGGTTGCCTTTGTCCCCACCTGTTTGACTGTGGTTCTCCCTCAGCTCAGCCAGGGCTGTGTCCAGTGAACTTAGTGACCTGCGATGGTAATCAGCCTGAATCTCCAGGAGCTGTGGGAACAAAGAGACACCCTCAGAGGAAGGGATGAAGCTGAGCCTTCCCCAGGGTCTATAAGAGCAGACCCTCCCCCAAGCTCCTACCATCTCACAGGGTCTCAGTGGCCCCTGGCTTTGGCATCCAGCTCTAGATGGCTGGAGCCTGGTCTTGACTCACATGAATGAAGTAGTTGGCATATGAATCCTCCTTGGTGGCAAAGTGGTACAGGTCAGCCAAGTACTCATCCTTGGAGACAGAAAGGGGAGAGCTTACCCCAGGTGACAATAAACCTGAGACTTGGAGGGGTTCTTTGTTACCTGCCCAACGCCACACAACTGTACATTGGAAGGTCCCAGACAGTCTCCTCTCTCTGCCAATGTTTGAACTTGGGACCAGCCCATCAGAATCCCTTGAACTCTGGAGGAGCTTTTATAGCTGCTAGTCTTCCTCTGTGTCCCCACATCCTCAGCACAGTGCCTGTTACTCACCACTCAATCATTCTTTCATTTACCTTTCATTCATTCACTCACTCACTCAGCACACTGAGACTCCAGGGAACAATCCAGGTTTCTGCCTCCCAGGTGTGATGTGTGTGGTGAAGACAGCATACCCAGGTCTCCTGCTTCCTAGCTCTGTGGCCCTGGGCAAGTCATGTCACCTCTCTGACCTTTAGCTTCCTTGTCTGTGTAAAGGGGACAGGACCCACACCCACACATCCAGGGAACTCCAAGAGCCCCCTCACCTTGCACTGCTCCACCCTCTTCTTTAGCTCCTCCTCCTCCTCCTTCAGTGTCTCCACCTTGTTGGCTGTGGTGGTGTGGCTGTAACTGCTGGGGCCTCCTCCCAGGCCTTGACTGCTGCCTGAGTTCTTGGCTGCCTGAGCAAGCCTGGGGATGACCCCAAGGTGGGCTGGTTACCAGCCTTGTTGCATACCCAGAGCCAAGGGTCCCTCCATACATAGGATTCTAGGATTTATGGATGTAAACACAGCACCACTGGCCGGTTGCCTCTGCCCAGCCTGGGCCATGAGTGCGCTGAGCTGCCCCCTGGTGGTAGGTTTGGGTGATGCGCATGGAGGGCGTGGCAACTCCAGGCATCTTCCAGGATTAGGCTTTTCTAGACTTTGAGGTCACCCTCAGCACCAGCTGTGACAAGCGTGTGCATACCCTTGAATGTATCCTCATATGTGTTCCTGTGGACCACATGTGTGCACAAGTACATACACCATACCCAGTGGGACCCTGTGGTGTCCTAATGTGGCCAGGACCCAAAAGCTCTATCATCATCTCTGTGAGTTGAACAATGTAGGGTCCCCCCCACCAGCGGCTGTGGCTCCCACCTGCTCTTGAGGGTGTTCCAGTCAGATACGAGCTTCTGTAGGCTTTTCTTGTGCTTGAGGATGGCTGGCAGTTCCTCCTAAGGGCAGGTATGGGGGTGGGTCAGTGGGCTGGGGGAGGAAGGAGCTAGAAGGCTAGGGAATCTGGGGATAGGTCACCTCACTCAGCCTGCTGAGTGGCTGCAGGACATCCTTCTCCAGAGTCATCTCAAACTCGGCCAGGATGCGGGCCAGCTGGTTCTGGAGGGCACAGCTCATCTCCAAGGCCTTCCTGTAGACACAGTGCCCAGTGGGCCCAGGCTCTGGACTCCCCTTGCCTCCCTTGAAAGCACTGGGGTGGGGGGCTCTCCTCCCCATTGTTTCCTGCCCATCCCATCTCTCCTCTGTTTGTGGCCAGCCCAGTACCCTACTAGGCCTCACTGAACTGGACACAGCCTGACCATTTGTCTAATGTTGGCCCCATGCAGCCCAGATAGCTTCTTGGCCTTCCTCGGTGAGGAATGGATCCTGTCTGTGCTCACCCCATGCTGGAATCAGGGTCCAACTCCTTGAAGCTCTCGGCCATCGTGGTGGACAGAGCCATGAGGGGAAGCTTTTTCTGCAGGGAGGGTGGGAAGAGATGAGTGCAAGTGCCTGAGCATCAGGTGGGGCCCTTGGGGCAGGGAGGAGGGATCCCAGGAGAGAAACAGGATGATGACAGCATAGGATAGGTGACATTTCCCTGTGACCATGTACAGAGCCCCCATCCACCTGGCATCCTCTCCCCCCCATCCCCTCTGCCTTCTAAAAGCCACTTGGTTGGTCAGGAAGGGATGACCAAGTCCCATCACAGAATGGGGAACTGAGACACAGAGAAGGCAGGGAGTTTGCCCAAGGTCACACAGTTGGAGGAAGAATGGAAGGAAGAGGTGGCCTTGGAGTGGGGACTCTTTTTCCTGCTCCAGGGCTTATGTGGCTAATCTAGCCACTTCTGAGCTCTCCCTTCCTTGATGCCTTGATCCCCAACTCCGTACTCCTACCACATTTAATTGTTTCGGCCACACTGAATTGGTGACTGATTCCAAAACATGCCCCCCACATTCCCACTGGAGTCATGGAGACCATAAGCTTTGAGATCAGAGAGACGAGGGATTGGTGTAGAGGGAGGCGGCGTCCAGATGGGTTGGGGAAGACATAGTGTCTCTTGACCATACTGACAGCTTGGCCATAGGACAGGGCAGTCACCAGGCCTTTGGTGCCAGAGGCTCAGACTGGCAGAGAGAACCCAGTCCCAACCACATTCCCCCCCAATTGCACTGAGGCCTCCTGCTCAGGGCTCTCCTTTCTGGGACCCCTGCTCACCACACGCTTGTCCATGTCTGCCCCGCTCTGGCCCTGCAGACAGGCCTGCAGCCGTTTGTGGACATTGTGGGCTGCTCGCTTGGCTGGCTCCAGCCGCTGCTCCACCTGGGAGAGAGGTGCGGTAGGAGGTGGGGGGTGGGGTGGGGTTAGGATCAAGGGAAGGTGTGTCCCCAGAGCAGGAACCTGTTTCCTCCCCGCAAGGACCCCATGACCATCATCTTGGGGAATGACAACCCAGGCCCCTACCTGGCACTCCCCCCCAAGCCCTCTCTCTGACAGCCTGCAAGGGCCTGCCCGCCCACCTGCCGGCCCAGGCATGTACCTGCAGCAGGTCCTCACCCAGGAACTCTGCGGTCTCCGGGGTGCTGCAGGGGGAGAGAGCTGCTGCTGAGCCGGCTTGGATTAGGAAGGCCCCGGCCTCCCCTGCCCCCAAGCAGGGCACCAGTTGCTTCCAGTGCCCCTCCCAGGTGGGACCCGCCCTGGTGGCCAGTGTGCCTCATCCCAGTCGGAGCACATTCCATGGGGGCGGGAATAGGATACAAGATTTTTTCCTTCTCCACCCAGGGCTGTGTCCTGAGACAGAGAGGGCAGATGGACGAAACTAAAGGGGGTGCTGGGAGACCTGCCCAGGCCCAGCTTCAGGACACAGGGTCAAAGCTTCTCTTCTGCCCACCCCAGGAAAAGGAGGCCCAGGCTGGCCCCAAGAACGGGAAGTGTGGAAGCTCAGACTCTGGGGCTGTCAGTTCACATAGGACTGTGACTATAGCTGTGGCGAGGGAGCACAGTCCCTAGGCCCCTGCCCCAGGACACATGAGGGATGCTGAGACCCCCATGGAACCCACAGCAAGGTGGCCTGACTGCCTCGGGATTCACACAGGTGTCTATGTCAGTGTGAGACTAGAACCAGGTTTCTGGACACCCAGGCCCCTCCCCTGGGTTCAGAGAATGGGGAACTCCCAAGGCTGGGGAAGAGGAGCAGAGAAGATAGGCCCTCAGAAGCTCCCCAAACTTCCGGCCTTGCCCTCACTCTCCCCCAGCTCAGGGGCTGGGGGTGGCAACGGGGAGACCTGGGGATGTTTCCACCTGAGTCTGGGAAAAGCAGAAGCAAGATAGAGAAGCAGGAGGCCTCTGGGTGGGGGGGAGCGGAAGAGAGGCTGCAGACAGGGGCAGGCCCTTCCTCACACCAGGCCAGGACCCTTGTTCTCCCCTCCCCCATGGACTGGGGCCCTAATGAACCCTTCCCCTCCCCCACCCAATCAGAGGTGGTTAACTGCCCCAATGTCCAGAGGGAACAAGTGAGGCCAGATAGGACTGTCCACTCAGAAGCTCCTAGGGACAACGAAGTCGCAGCACCCTTGGTGAGAGGACATTCTCCCCCCTCCAGCCCCCTCTTATCTGTACGGAGGTGGAGTGCCCCTTCCCCCAAAGACCAGCGTCTGCTCCTCCTGCTCTGCCTGGGAGATCCAGGCAGCGTTCATTCAGAGGGGGCAAGAGAGGGCAAGGTTTTGGCTGGTCAGAGGGTGGGTGCCGGATGCCCTCAGACTCCCCCATCCCGTCTCCCCACACCCTTTTACGCCCCCTCGGGTCCTGCAGGGGTAAGACTCGGGACTGGAAGCGGGTGACACTCACCGTCCCAAGCTGCCCGTCTGGGCTAGCTGCCGCATGCGGTGCAGCTGCCTCTTCATCATCTTGGGGGCGGCGGGGGCTCAGGGTCGCGGGGGGTGAAGGCCTGGGCAGCCCCCCACCGGACTGCCGCTCCCGCTGCGCGCTCTCGCCCCGGATGGGTGGGCGGCGCTGTCGCTTCCTGGGCCGCCGCGCTCGCGGCTCTGGGCCCTCGCTGGCGGCCGGTTCTCTCCGCCTCCGCTTGGGACTCCGCCCCCGGCCCCCAGGTCACTCCTCTCTCCCAAGTTGGTTTTCTCGCTCTCCCTTAGCTTCCGGGCCCCTTGGAGACCTGAGCCCGGCCCCGGAGAGTGTCTGTCTGGCCGTCCGGGCCGTCCACAGGTTGTGTGCCCAGCTCCTCCTCCACGCTGTGCCCCGCCTGCCCGTGTGGCGGGAAGCAGGTAAGCCCGCTCCTGCCACCCCCGCCCGCAGGCTCCGGTATAAATAACCTTCGCACCCCTCTTAAAGGGGAAAGAGGGTTCCAAGCTTAGGAGAGATACGTCAAGGACAGGCCTTTTTGACCCGTCTTGGCCCATCTGGGCCCCACAGCGATGCTGTCTTGGACTTCCTCCCCTAGAGGACCTCAGGTCCTCTCTTGAGCTAACCCCTGCTGGGTGACTGGCTGGGAGTTTCAGCTTGAGGCTTCTGGCTGCTGTGTACTCTTGGACAAGTCCCTGAACTCAAGTCTTGCTGTCTCTAATGGCCTCGTGGACTAGATGCCTTGGGCCTGCCTTTCCTGCAGAGTGGCAAGACACCCCAGCTCCTGTTCCCTTCAAGGGGGTTGTGTGCCACCCTTCAGCCCCAGCAGTTCTCTGACACCCTGTTTTCTACATCTCCTGCCCCGCATATGGACAGTTTCCTCTGGCTGTGAAGATCTCTCATTCCTCCTGGCAAATGGCACCAGTCCCTACCGTTCCTTCTTCTAAGGCAATGATGTGAGTGCTACTCTGACCCCCCCAAACTCAGCAGGAGTTATCTTTGGCCCTCCACTCAAAACAGAGTTGGGCATACAGTAGGTGTTCTGAAACTGCTAGTTAATGCAAGATGTGAGTGCCTCTGGGAAACTGTAGGCTCCTACCCTGCATTTGAGTCCCTCAGGCACAGGAGCCCCCAGGCGGGGAGGGGAGGGGAGGGTGTGCAGCAGAGTCCACATCTATTGCACTTTGCTTGGTCAGTTTCAGTTCAGTTCTTCACTACTTGAGCACCTACTACGTGTAGGTGGGCAGACCAGACACATCTCAAAGGCAGAAGGTTGGCACCTGTGGCTCATCGAGTAGGGCGCCGGCCCCATATACTGAAGGTGGCGGGTTCAAACCCAGCCTTGGCAGAACTGCAAAACAGAAAAATAGCTGGGGTTGTGGCAGGCTCCTGTAGTCCCAGCTACTCAGGAGGCTGAGGCAAGAAAATCACCTAAGCCCAGGAGTTGGAGGTTGCTGTGAGCTGTGTGAGGCCAAGGCACTCTACCGAGGGCAATAAAGTGAGACTCTGTGTCTACAAAAAAAATAAATAAATAAAAATAAAGCAGAAGGTTGGCCCCAGATATCTACATATTGCCAGTGCGTAGCACAGAGCCTGGTACATGGCTGCCCCTTCCCCCCACCGTTCTCTAAAGGGAGAGTCTGGCAGCCTCCATGGAGGCTGGGAGCCACTGAGAAGGGAACTCACCAGCTACTGCTGCCAGAACCAGAGCCTCCCAGCTGGGATCCCACCTGAATATGGAATCCTGCCTGAAGTTGGAAGGTGCCAGGATCAAAGGCTTGGGCCAGGATGAGGAGATGCCAGGCAAAGTTCCCTCCCAACCCTTTTTTCCCCACAAGAAGGCTACTGTCCAGTGATGGGGTTGTCGTGCCAAGGGAACCTCAATTGCCTCCTTTCTGGCCCCTTGAGCAGTCTCCAGACTACAAGGTGTCCCTGCTCTATTTCAGCCCAACCTCTAGCTCAGACTACACCAGGCCTGGACTTGTCCTGATCCCCAACTGGTCTGAAGGTCCCTGAGGGCAAGGCCTGGCTTGTATCTCTGTCCCTCTTAGGCTTGCCCGGGCTTGAGCCCCAACTCTGACCTGGTGAGGGGTCAGGCCACACGGGCTGTTAACAGCAGCTACAGTAGAAACAATGGGACTCATATTAGGAGACTACTGAGCTCCCACCCCTGCTCTCCAGGTTCCCTTCTAGCCAGACCCAGGGGTCTGATTCAGGTGAGGCCCTGTGCCTCTTGGCTGGGTGATCGGTGTATTTTAGGGCCTGCCTTTGTCACACATGGATGTTGAATCATAGGAGGATGAGAGCTCCAAAGGTTGTATTACAGGCTGTTCCTTTGAAGGATGTTGTCATCAGAAACTTAGGGACTCAGTAGTTTCCATCAGTGAATGTTGGCATAATGGCTTTTTGAACTGCAGGCACAAAAGGGGGACCTTACAGGTTGCCAGTTAACCCCTCCTGTAGCCCTTCCCCAATCGAGGGGCCTGTGGACTTGGGAACTTTTCCCCCAGGCTGGGTCTTATCTGGCTCCTGCAGGATTCCCTGGGGCCCAGCAGGTACCAGTCATGGGGGCTCAATAACCACAGCTGATATGAACGGCAAGTGAGGACATCACATCATTAGACACTTATCTGTAACTCCTAAAACAGCAGAAACAGCTTAAGGATGTGGATGGGGCCAGCTGGCCAGGATCAGGCACTTAATAGGTGGGTGACCCTGGGAGGGACAGTTTACCTCTTTGAGCCTCAGTGTCCTCAGTGAAATGGAAATAATAGTTCTTACCTTATGGGGTGTCAGGATTAAATGAGTTAATATATGTAAAACGCTTAGAAAACTGCCTGGCAGTTTCTAATTATTATTAACCAGCCTGCTGAAAAACAAGGAAAAACAAAAAACAAAACAAAACAAGTCAGGAATGGAAAGACCCTTTACCCCCATTCCTGCCTCAGTTACCCCTGAATATGTCTAGTAGCCTCATGGCAATGGCACTTGTCATCATGTGATTTAGCATCTCGTCCAGTGTCTGCATCTTACAGGTGAGTAGCAGAGGCTCCCGACCCAAGGCCTCTAGTTGGGCAAGTGGTATAGGCCAAGTCAGAAAGCAGATATGACAGTCTCTGATGCCTATGCTTGCTGTCCCGCTGTGCCAGATGGCACTGGTGGAGAACTCCAGAACTGCTGGCCCTTCCTCCACCTTAACCCCTGGGCCCCTTGCAGCCACAGTACAGATTTGTCTGCAAAAGCCTGTGACAGCCTTGGTAGCATTTGCTGGTGAAGCTTGAGCAGGATGTGGGTAGGGAGGTGGTGGTGGCAGGGGTCAGCCATGGAGCCGCAGGAGCAAAAACATCCCATTTTAGACACTTTTGACAAATTGCTTGTTTGTGGCCATATCATACACCACTGCCCTCCAAGTGGAGGCTTCCGCCCAGGGCAGCTGGGTGCATGGCTTGATCTCTGGGGCTCTAAAAACTCCCTTGCCCTCCTCCCTGAGACAAAAGGACTTTTCAGGAAACCCAGCAGTGGGCCGAGGCCCAAAGACTCCACCATAATTCTGATAGTCCTTGGGCAGTGTCTTTAACCCCAGGCCCAAAGGACAGCAGTCTGACAGAGGGCTGGGAGTTTGAGGTCAGGAGGGGGGTAATGTGCTATCACAGCAGACACCTCTTTTCACACTGCTGGTCCAGACCCAGCTCCTAACGTGGCTGCCCTGAGCCTTCTCCCTTCTTATTCTCACAGGGTACTTGAGAGGGTTGAGTGGAGGCTGCAGGGGTAGGTCTAGCATAGAGCCTGGCCTAGTGCTGGCTCCTCTTACCTGCCTTGCTTGGACTGTGTCCTGGTCAAGAGGCCCTAAAAGAGTGGAAGTAGGGGGGATCAAGAGAGCAGGCAGTGGTGGGCTACCTGGGCAAGCAGTAGCCTGTTTCTCATGGCCACTATGGGATGAGCAGTGTGCTGCAGTTGCTAAAAACCAAAATCACTGGCTCGGCGCCTGTGGCTCAAGCTGCTAAGGCGCCAGCCACATACACCTGAGCTGGCGGGTTTGAATCCGGCCTGGCCTGCCCAACAACGGCTGCAACCAAAAAAGAGCTGGGTGTTGTGGTGGGTGCCTGTAGTCCCAGCTACTTGGGAGGCGGAGGCAGGAGAATCGCTTGAGCCCAAGAGTTGGAGGTTGCTGTGAACCGTGATGCCACTGCACTCTACCCAGGGCGACAGTTTGAGGCTCTGTTTCAAACAAACAAAAACAAAAAAACCCCCAAATCACTGCTGCTTCTGACCAAATGAATAGAAATGCAGGTGCAGCTTCATAGTCTGGGTAGTCCAGCTCCTCTTGTCATGGTGGTGGGGGCCACCTTTCAAAAGCCAGAGGACACACCTTCCCAGTGCACCCCACCCCAGCTCCTGAGAACTTCAGAGGCTGTGTGATTCCTGTGCAGTAGTCTGACCTTTGTCTGCATTCACACACAGTATCTGGGGAACAATCTCTTCAGGTAGCAGAGGTCAAGGATTGCCTTCTCTAGTTAGATACCCTGCCTCCAGATTCTCAGACAGATGCAGGACTCCTGTGGTACCTCATGACCTAGCTCTCAGGGTACCACACTGAGCTCTTGGCTCACAAGTCCCCACAAGCCCGTGAGCTCTGAGGACAGGGTTGTGCCCAGCATTGCCCTGGGTGGGCTAGGAACAAGTGTCCCTGCAACATTCTGGAACATACTCCACAGCTGACAGCCTGGACCATTCTGCCTAAAGACTCCTCAGAGAGGCCTAGAGCTTACTGGGTCCCTCTCACTTTGTCAAACAAGGAGCCCAAAGCCAGAAAGGGAAGCAACTTGCTTAAAGTAACAGCAAGCTAGTGACCCACTCCTAGACTTCTGACTCCCAGTCTCATGTGTTCCCCTCTTTAGTGGCCGCTAATGAGACTATGCTTGAGGTAGGATCTCAGCACCCCTGGCAAGCAATATGGTTTCATATCATTTAGGACCTTCCAACTGGAGAGTCTTTGGGAGACATGACAAGTGTTAAGGCAGGAGTCTTGTGGGGGAGGGGAACAGGAACAGGCCACAGGGCTGGGAAGACGGTGTCTGGGAAACCTGAAGGCCAGGCCCTCTCTGGAGGGCTGTGGTATCTGACAGGAGGCTCTTGTGCCCTCGGCCTGCACTTCACAATGTGGGCCTGACACAGGGGCCCCTCATTTGCTGATGGATGTTACAGTATGCAGGCTGGGGAGTCAGGCAAGCTGGCTAGCCTCCAGCATGTCTCAGCAGTATCTATGGAAAGGGGTTCAATAGCTAACTTCAGATTGAGCAACACTAGATTAGACAAAGAGAAAATGATTTCTTAAATGTGGGACTTCCCAGGGCCTTTAATGAACTCATCTGCTCAGGAGAAGAAATGGCGATAGTCTTCCCCCAACTCATCTGAACAGGTGTAGGGCTGGCCATCCACACATGGTGGCCCTCCCAGCTGGGTGGCCACAGCAATGCCCAGAGGCTGGACTCCAGTCCCCAGTTACATAAGATCCTGATAACAGGAGGAGAGAGTGAGTGAGCTGCAGCTGGGAGTGGCAGGGGCCTAGCTGAAGGAACCTAGGCCTATTCTGAAATGAGCTGCAATTGGTGCCCTGCTTCTTGGGAGCCCCCCTTGGGGAAAGGAAGAAGCTGGGCACAGACCTCCAGGGTGGTGCAGCATCAGGGTTGTGTTTTGAGGGCTGAGCGCATCAAGAGGAAGTTGCGAGCAGCCAGGGGCCTCCCCATCAGTGTCTGCAGCAGCTGGGGCTCCCTGGTGGCCGCTCATTTCCAACTGGGATGGCTTTGGTCCGCCACAGGCCCGAGCAGGGCCTCTTCCAGTGCAGTGCCCAGGGGTGGTGGGGAGGGTGGTCATGGCCTGACCTCCAAAGATGGAAGCAGAGAGGTGTACAGGGCAGCCCCAGGGCCTCCCAACTCCTGGACCCCTTCTTTCTCCCTCTACCTCAGAAGGGCCATGAGAGCAGATGGTCCAGGAAAGGGATGTTTTATTTTCATAAATACTCCTGCTCTCTACTCACACACTGACTCCACTTCTGACCAAGGACAGATGGATAGACAGACGTGAGATGCTCACAGGAGGCCTCAGAGAAGGCCAATGAATGAAGGAGACAGACTGAGAACTCTAGGAGCCCTGCAGATCCCCCACTGGGGCCTCTCATCTCTGGCATCACCCTCAGGCCCCCAAGGCCCCTCAAAGGGCCCAACAACAAGCGGTGACCTCCCCCAGGGGTGAGGCCAGGTGAGGCTCCCCCAGCTTGCCTCCCCAAGACTATGACCACAGGGTCACTCCAGAAGAAAAGCAGAGAGTCAAATCACACACCGGAGTGCAAACAGTTAGGGGTATAGGTGTCACTTCCCCAGTAACGGGGTTCCAATGGAGGAGGCCTGAGCTGGTCCCCAGCTCCAGCATGGCCCCCGAGTTATGGCTGGGCCTTCCCATAAGGCATAAAAGACAGGCGGGGAAGACCCCACCCTAGGCTGGGGTCGGGGCCAGGCCTGAGATTCTGGCCCTTCCCTGACAGCCACACTTCTTCTCCATGACCCCAAGTTCTTTCAGGGCCACACAGCCCCTGGACACTCTGGGCTCCTGCTGATGATGGAAATCCCAGTAGTGCAAATCCAGGTCCAGCCTCCTACTGGGTTTGGCTCAGCAGGAGACAGGGCAAAGCAGAAGGGCCATGGGGGTGAAGGGAGAAGCACCAGGTCTGGGGTAAATGGCCATGGGGAGCAGAGGATGTCTTTGGCCACCATAGCCTCTGGCCCAGGCTGGATTGTGACTAGTCCCTCTGCTCCCTCCTCTCCCCAGCCCTTCTGCTTTAGAGGCTCCCCCAGGTCTCAGGTGGGGGGAACTGGTCCACATCCCCCATCTCATTGTAGGTCTGGTCGCCCATGGTGAAGGTGAGCTTGTAGCGGAGGCGAACCTTCTCCTGGGGCAGAGACAGTGAAGGCAGAGAGGTCAGAGCAGGAAAGGAGGTACCCCCAGCATCACCCCACCATAGCTGGACCACTCACCTTGTGGGGATTGGCAAGAAGCAAGACCTGGGTGATAGCTGAGGGGTGGACAATAGGGTTAAATGCTGGCAGCTCTGTGCCTGAGGGTGGCTGTAGCTTCACTTTCATGACCTGTAGACAGTGGGGCAGGAGGGAGACAGCTAGCCCTTTCCCCACTCCAAGCAACCAGGCCCTGTCTGCCTGCTCCCCTCCAAGTGTCCTATGGGCTCTGTTCTAGGGGTCCTTTCTACCTCAAAAGCCCAGCAAAGACCCTGCCAGCTGGTTCCTCACCAAGCCCAAATCACCCTGCCTTGAGATGAGGGAGGCCTGCCCTGTTCACGCTATCTGGGTCACCTTGGGGACAGCTGACTGGAAAATGATGTTGCGGATGGGCTGGGGGGCAGTGCTCAGCATGGAAACAACCACCACCAGCACGTCGGAGCGCCCCGGCAGTGGGTCACGGGCAAAGTGGAAGAGGACTCGGAAGCCATGCTGGTCATACACGGTCACAGGCAAGATGCTGCCTGTGGGAAGAAGAGTGGAGAGTGATGGGGCAGCTGCACCCACACATACCCACCCAGCTCCCACACCCAGTGATGGCTGCCTGCTGGGAATGAGCGAACAAAGCCCTCACCCTCACCTTGCCTCGACTCTGGGCAGCAGGGTGGTCAGGGATACAGACTAGTGCCCAGGGAGAACAGGTGAACCTCCAATCTGATGGTAGAAGCAGCACACCCACCCTGGAGCAGAGTTACACCTAGGTTGCCCCAGTGTCGCTGCTTCCTGGAGTGCTGGAGTGAAGGGCTGTGGGTGAGGCTGTGCTCTTGCTGTGTGACCATGCTATAGTCATTTTCCCTCTCTGAACTCAGAGTCCTCCTCCTGATAAAGGAAGGGATGCTTCTACTCACCTCACAGGGAAACTGAGGGTGTGATGTCTTTGGTTACATGGGGGCCACAGAGCTCTCATTGTCCACAGAGAAGGACAATGCCAAGAAGTTATCCGTACTCACTTGCCTGTTCAGGGACAGTGCAGGGCATGGTCCCCCACTGCTCCTGGGCAGGAAAAGCCCCAGCCTTGGACCTAGGTCCTTTATCATGGCTTAGATTTGTATTCTTGGGGAAACCCCAACCCTCTGTGTCCTGGCTCTTGTCTTTCCGGGGAAGTGAGGTGGATCCAGGGCTAAGAAGGCATCTTGCCTGTGTAACCCTAGAGTTTGTAAAGCAGTCTTGTGACCATTCTAGGGGAGGTGAGGAAACTGAGTCCAGGAGGGGACAGCTTTGCTCAGAGTTCTCCACGGAGGTAGCTAGGGCAGGGCCAGGAGAGCCCTGCTGTCCCATCTCTCTTCCCAGATGGAGCCCCTGTACCTGCATGCAGCCCTACTCACTGGGCTTGATGGACTCCAAGGGCACAGTGATGTTGGCCAGAGAGAGCTCTGTTGGTGCAGGCTGCTGTGGAGGCCCAGGGGGTTCTGGGGACACGGTGTGGAGAAGGCTGGTGGCACCGGAGCTAGGGGAGCTGCAGCTGCTGCTCTTATTTTGTAGGTCCCGGAGTGTGAGCCGGGGGGCTGGCTGCTGCTTCTCCCTTATTGGGGGACAGTATATTAAGAAGAGATTCTTTGGGCCAGGCGTAGTGGTTCATGCTTGTGATTCCAGCACATTGGGAGGCCAAGGCAGGTGGATTGCATGAGCTCAGGAGTTCAAGGGCAGCCTGAGCAAGAGTGAGACCCTGTCTCTAAAAGATAAGCTAGGCTTTGTGGTGGGCACCTGTAGTCCACCTACCTGAGAGGCTGAGGCAAGAGGATCACTTGAGCCCAAGAGTTTGAGGTTGCTGTAAGCTATATGACACAGCACTTACAAGGGTGACAAACTAACACTGTCTCCAAAGGAAAAAACAAGTGATTCTTTGGCTAGGTGTGGTGGCTCATGCCTGTAATCATAGCACTCTGGGAGGCCCAGGCAGGTACACTGCTTTAGCTCAGAGGAGTTAGACACCAGCCAGAGCAAGAGTGAGACCCTGTCTCTGCTAAAAATAGAAAAACTAATGAGGCATTATGGTAGGCGGCTATAGTCCCAGCTATTCGAGAAGCTTAGGCAGGAAGATCACCTGAGCCCAGGATTTTGAGGTTGCTATGAGCTATGACACTACCGCACTCTACTGAGGGTGACAGAGTAAGACTCTGGTTCAAAAAAAAAGTGGGCTTGGGCAGCACCTGTGGCTCAGAGAGTAGGGCGCTGGCCCCATATACCGAAGGTGGTGGGTTCAAACCCGGTCTCGGCCGAACTGCAAAACAAAAAAATAGCCGGGTGTTGTGGCAGGCGCCTGTACTCCCAGCTACTTGGGAGGCTGAGGCAAGAGAATCGCCTAAGCCCAAGAGCTGGAGGTTGCTGTGAGCTGTGTGACACCACAGCACTCTACAGAGGGTGATAAAGTGAGACTGTCTCTACAAAAAAAAAAAAAGAAAAAGAAAAAAAAGAAGTGCTATAATATGGCAAATTTGGCTCGGCCTGTGGCTCAACGGGCTAAGGCGCCAGCCACGTACACCTGAGCTGGCGGGTTCGAATCCAGCCCCGGCCTGCCAAACAACAATGACAGCTGAAAAATGGCCGGGCGTTGTGGCGGGTGCCTATAATCCCAGCTACTTGGGAGGCAGAGACAGGAGACTCGCTTGAGCCCAGAAATTGGAGGTTGCTGTGAGCTGTGGTGCCATAGCACTCTATCCAGGTTGACAGCTTGAGGCTCTGTCTCAAAAAAAAAAAAAAAAAAAAGTGGGCTCAGTGCCTGTAGCTCAGCGGCTAGGGCGCCAGCTACATATACCCAAGTTGGCAGGTTCAAAACCAGCCCGGGCCAACAAACCAACAATGACAACTGCAACAAAAAATAGCTGGGCACTGTGGCAGGTGCCTCTAGTCTCAGCTACTTGGGAGGCTGAGGCAAGAGAATCGCTTGAACCCAAGAGATTGAGGTTGCTGTGAGCTGTGACACCACAGCACTCTACCGAGGGCGACATAGTGAGCTCTATCTCAAAAAACAAAAAAAGTGATTCTTTGGCGGCTAAGCAATCAAGGGCCCAGGAGAGACTGAGCTTCCCAGCTCTGTCCCTGATACATGGCTGTCTCCATGGCTTGGGGTCTTGTTGCTTTTTAGGACACCCCTATCCAACCTGCCCCTCAGTTCTGTCATCCCAGTTGCTGGCCCAATAGGTCTTTCGCCTATTTTTCAGGGCTGGAATGCCTTGGGGGTGGCCATGTGAGTAGGCACAGGTCCACTCTCCCAAACTCCATGCTCTGAGATGGGGACTAAGCCTGCCTTGGTCACGCTGTGTCCCCAGAGGCGAGTGCTCAGCACCAGCTGCTCCTGAAACAAACCAGTGATGAGCCTCTCTGCTGGGCCTGGGCAAGGACATGCCCAGAAGCTGCTGGTGAGAACAGGGAGTGCTCCCCACCCCCCCTTAGCAGCCAGGCGCCCTCACCACCGCACTTGCTGGGACTCCGGGGGCAGTGACTGCTGCAGGAGTGTCTTCCCCAAAAGGTCCAGGTCATCCAGACCACTGCTGGATGGCAGGGATGTCTGTCCTGGGGGCTGGCTGTCCATGCTGGGGGCCTGGGCTGGAGCAGGGGCTGGAAGCTCTGCAGTATTCGATGACTGTAGGCAAAAGATGCTGGTGGGTGGGGGCTGTCTTAAGGTGTCAGGGTTACCGGAGGCCCCCTGGAGGTGACATCTGGGAAAACAGCCACAGAGATGGGACCCCATCCCTATCTATGATGCAGGGTGGCTGGGCCTGGCTGGTTGGAGGTTCTACCTTCCAGGGATTTCAAAGTCTCCCTGAAAGGAAAGGAGGAGGGGACACCCATCTTAACCCCAAAGGCTAAGCTGTAGCCCTGAAGCTCAGACTTGGAGGAGATGCAGCTGGAGGTGAGGAAAGGATTGGCTGCTTCCCTCTACCTTGCAGTGGGCGCCTCCATCCCCTGGGCTACTCCTGCCCCAGGGCCCTCCAGCACAGAGCCCAGATGTCCCTCTATTGTTCCTCTCAGGCTGCTTGTCCCCCTTGCCATGCCCTGGGATTGGCACAGGGCGGGCTAGTTCCTGGTCCCCTCCTACCTGGAAGCTGTTCCATCCAGTACCATCCAAACTCTGGCCTGAAGAGGGTGTGGGGTCGCTGAGGCCTGAGGGAAAGCAGGACAGAGATGAAAGGACTGGGCTGACCCACAGAGGCCAGAGAGCTGAGGGGCAGTGTGTGCTGGCGTGGGGCTCCCCAGCTCCCTCCCCCCTTTCTGGGAGGCTTAGCTCAGAGGGGAGAAATCCACACTTTCAGAGGGAACCAGTAGCAGAGCAGAACTAGAAACCAAAGATCCCGCCTGCCCTGCACACGCTTCCCCTATTACTGGCAAGGACACTCAGAAGCCAATATGACGACTGACATTGGGACTTTAGTTTTCACTCATCAGTGGGCATGGAAGAGCCAGAGCTAGGATGCTGGGGAGAGGATCCAGGCGAGCAGGAAGCAGGACTGTGCCGGCCTCATGACTGACTCTGAGTAACCCTAGGCAAGGCACTGCACTGAGCCAGTGTTCCCATGCATACGACATCCTGGCCTGGGGCAGGCTCTGGAGGCCCTGTTAGCCCTGGCATGTGCCAAGCGCCTAGTAGACTGGTGCTAAGAAGGGCAGGGGGCTGCTGATTGGGAGGCAGCAGGTCACCAGCCAGCCTGACCTCTGGCTGTCCTGGAATGCCCCCAGCCAAGTTTATCCCAGATTTGACCTAGAAATACAAGTTATCCTGGTTCTAGCAAATCCTGAGTAATTGTGGCCCAAATTGAAGTATTATGTGACAGGCAAGAATGCCAGGATGCTGTGACAGGTGGGCCCCTTCTTCTAGAAGGATCTCTTTGAGAAAAGAGATAACAATGTGGTAACTGCTAATATTTATATGTGATCCATGTGTCAAGCCCTTCGGATGCTGGTCTTGCTTAATCCTCAAACAACCTTAAGAGACAGGGGTGGGGTCTCAGTCCTCTTTTTAGGGACAAAACATGGAGGCTCAGAGGTTATTTTTTTTTTTTTTTGAGACAGAGCCTCAAGCTGTCACCCTGGGTAGAGTGCTGTGGCATCACAGCTCACAGCAACCTCCAATTCCTGGGCTCAAGCGAGTCTCTTGCCTCCGCCTCCCAAGTAGCTGGGACTACAGGCG